>PVIY010003970.1:22445-107436 GCA_004026745.1 Myrmecophaga tridactyla | reverse complement strand
TCAAGATGGTGAAATGAACCATTCCAGGGCTCCATTCCTTAGAGAAACTTTACACAATAGACCAGCACTGGCAAAACTGTCTTTCTCAAAGGTCTAAAAAAACAGTTAAAGTGTGGCAGTATCCGGGCAAGCACAGATCAAACCACAACACCCACCAGAATGGCTATTATTGAAAAAAAAAAAGGAGAGTAACAAGCACAGATGAGGATACAGAGAAATGGAAACAGTGCATTGCTGGTGGAGGGTGTAAAATCATGCAGACGCTGGGGACAACAGATTGGCAGTTCCTCAAAAAGTTAAACATAGAACTACCATGTAACCTAGCAATCACACTTCCAAGTATGTACTCAAAAGAACTGAAAGCAGAGCCTTGGTCAGATATTTGTATACCAATTTTCATAGCAGCACTATTCATAATAGCCAAAAGGTGGAAGTAACTGAAAGATCCATAAACAGATGAATAGATAAGCAAAATGTGGTATACACCTGGAATATTATTCAGCCCTAAAAAGGAATGAAATTCTACTACATGGATGAACCTTGAAGACATCATGATCAGTGAAATAAATCATACAGAAAGAGACAGCTATTATGTGATTCCACTTACATGAAATAGCTAGAATATGCAAAATCATACAGATAGAAAGTAGAGTACAAGTTATTGAGGCAGGATAGGAGGGTGAAGGGGAAGTTAGTGAATAATGAATGCAGGGTTTCTGTTTAGGGTGATGGGAAAATTCTAGTAATGGATGGTGATGGGTGTAATCACATTGTGAATATGATTAATCCCACTGAGTTGTATATTTGAGAGTGGTTGAGATGGAAAAGTTTGTTTTGTATATAGTTTCCACAATTAAAAAGAGATAAATTAAAGAGACAATAACAAATAAAGACAACACATGATCCTGAACTGAGTCTAATAATGGAGGAGAAAGTGCCCAAAGGACATTATTGGCATATAAAAAAAATTGGTGTATAGATTATAAACCTTATATTAAATTTCTTGCACTTAATAACTGTATTTAAAGTAATTATATGTGAATATTCTTGTTCTTAAGAAATGTGCATGGAAGTATTGTGTTCAAGGAGCATGATGTATACAAAGTACTCTCAAATATTTAGAAAACAGACAAATACATAGAAAGATAGATATATGAATAGATAGAATGATATGACAATTGTGGCAAAATGTTACATGTTGGTGGATCTCGGTATCTGAGTGTGGGTATGTTGGAGTTCCTTATGTGGATATAGTATTATTTTTGCAATTATCCTGTAAATTTGAAATAATTTTGAAATAAAATTTTTTTAGAAAAAGAAGTTGAGCAAATACTCATAGAGATGGATTTGATTTCCATGCGGTATCTTGAGCTAGAAGACACTTGTATGCACTGGAAGATCAAAAAGAGGGTTGGGAAAGGAGATCTTGGATCTGTGTTGTTTATTTTAAGGAAAAAATTTTTAAATCTTCTGCACTTGATACCATTAATGATGTAAATTGGCCATATTTTCCACACTTACTAACAGAACACATAATTTTGAGGTTATGTTCTCTGGAAGCAGATATTGAGACTGTTTGGGGAGTGAGATGTTTCTTAGAGATCAATGCCTGGAAAAGGAAAGTTGATGAAGCAGAACTGGGCAGAGAAAGAAGTTGAATCACTATGCAGGCCTGGTGAAGCCTAAAGAACCTGTTAAGGGGCTCTGAAGCAAATATTGCCTGGCAGAATTGTCTTGCTTAAGCTGAAATGGATGAGACTTTTGTACCCGTGGGGTCATCACTAAGTCACTGGTGGTGCAGCCCGGGGAAGGGCAAATCTCCAGCCAGGCAACTTTCTGCAGCTGGGGCAGACCCCAAAAGATCCATCAGCTGGAGGCCATGTGCCGGCAGAACCCCCCACCACTGGGTGCAATTCCTTCCATGAAGGGGAATCTGGGCTGCTCACCTCCAGATCTACCAAACAGTCCATCAAATTCATTCTTACTAATTTGTGAATTTGTTAATATGAAAATCTGAATCAAGTAACTGATTTTGAATCTTCCAGAAAGAGGTTCAGTGGCCTTCACCAAGTTTTTCCCATGTCAAAGACTAAAAGCAAACAAGTAAGGAAATTAATTCTATTGCAATGAGGAGGGCACCCCAGATCTATCTATCTATCAGAGTGTCTGTGCAGGGTGGTTTTGCCTTAGATTTTCATAGGGAGGAGTAGATAATATTGGGAGATGGGGGTGGTGATTGACAGTTGGAATTTTTTTTGCCATCAGGGGAGTCTCAGTCAATCAACTGAATAGGAAATGTTTATCTCTTGAGTCTAGCTAGTTTTAAGGGGACAAACGGTTCTGATCTCAGCTAATCATTCATGAGCAAGTTGGAGGTTCTGTGTCTGGCCTGTCAGTAGGGTCAGGCAAAAGGTGAAAGACCTATGTTTGGCCTCGTAAACAAGACGGTCGTCCTTGAATCTTATGGAAGTCATGAGTGAGAGTGGCCAGGAAGTGTCATCTAAGTCCTATGGGGGAAAATGCCTCTTTGAGGGAAGCCATTTCCCAGAACACAGAAAGGTGGGGAGATTTCTTAACCATTGCTGTTTGCCAAGGGCATAGTGCTCTGGTAAAATTCGACAGTCCACCTACCTTAGGGTCTTTACCATTGTTTCTACCCAGACCACTGTCGCCAAAACTCTTCACTGGGCTGGATCTTTTCATCCTTCAGGTATCAGCGCAAATGTCACCTCTGCTGAGAGACCTTCGCTGACCATCCTATTTAAGGTGGTCCCCCATATTTTGCACTGTTACATCATCCTGCTATTTCCTTTTCAGCACCCATTAAATTCCCTCCGTGTAAGGGGATTGAGAAGTGAATAAAATAAAGAAGTCTCTTATGGAACTTACATTTTGGTGGAGGTGGGGATGCATAATAAGCAAAATAAACACAGACATTTAGTATCATATCAGACCATCATGTATGCAGAATAAAGGTTCTGGTGGAAGGTAGGGAAATCAAGAAGGCGTCCTGAGGAGTAGATGGCCTTTAAGCAAACTGAGGGAACAAACTAGAGACAACCTTTCAAGCACTGAGAATATCATTACAGTCTAGATCCAAAAATAGTACCAACATGACATTTGGAGTGGCATAAATTAAACAGCGAAATGGAAAACATGTCATATCATTTAATTTACTTCCTAGGGAATAAACTATAAGATTGGTAGAGTTTCTGCATATCATGCTTGTTAATTGGAATTTTGTCCTCAAAATTTAAAAATGCAAATTGTAAGAACAGATTAGAACAGAATGTCAAAAGATTCCCGTTTGACTATCCCCTGTTTACCCAGTGAAGCAGGTGATACAAAAAGGCTTCCAAAACCATCTAGTCTGTCTTCTGTCTAGTTCTTCTTGCATAGCCCATATTTTATGTCAATCAAAACACATCCTTCTTCAGCAGTGGTTCACAAACCATGGGTCATGGATCCCTGGAATTATTTCAAGAAATTGGCAAATATATAGTATAGGCGTTATTGCTGTGGTTTCATATGAGTGGGCATGTTGCTAAGATTAATAAAATGCAAAGTTATTTAAAAGTGTTATTGAAGACTCCATTGCTACATGAGGTACAGTAACTGAGAGTATATAGTATAATCTCATTTATGTTCACATAAAGCCAATATTTATTCTTTTTTTTTCTTCTTTTGCATGGGCAGGGTCCGGGAATTGAACCCTGGTCTCCGGCATGGCAGGAGAAAATTTTACCTGCAGAGCCACCATTGCACCGCCCTAACCTTGCATATATAGAGGAAGTCTTTTGAAATATACATAACAAATGATTACGATCCTTGATTGAGGAAGAGAACTGGAGGTTAGGGCTAGGAAGAAGGCTTACATTTGATTATACACTCCTTCGTCCTATTTCAATTTCTGTCTGTGTCCTGCATTTCTTGTTTTGTTTTGCTTTTTTTTTTTTTTGAAAACTATGTAGACACTTAGGTTAAAGAGTCAAACATATCTATTACCTCTATTCAAAAAAAAATTGCAGCCCTCTATTTTAGCTTCTTTCAATTCCCCCCTCCCCAGAGGCAACTACTTTAAATTCTTCTAGATGATGATTCTTATATTTACCTTCACATCTCTAAAATATAATTGTAGCCATTATTTATTAACTTTCCACAATGGAAGTTGAGGGTTTAGTTCTCTTTCACTTTCCCAATCTCCAAACACCTATTTCTTTTCCATCTCCCAACCCATCCTCCCAGTAAAGTTAACACATCATTTCAGCTAAATCAATTTTTTAGATTTATGTTATTATGATTAAATTAATGATGTTCTCAGCTGAACTATGTTGTATACTATAATTTACTCTCTTTTTAGAAAACTTCTAGTTTTCCATGGAATTAATCATTTCTTTTTTCTTTTCATTTGCTTGATGTCTACGTTTTTATGATTAATTCAACTCCAACTCTCTGCGACTTGTCTAAATGTCCGCTCAATATGCTCAGATAGAGCCTCCTGACCTGCTTCAGCCTGGCCAGTGGCCTCTACTCTTTGAGCACAGCTGTCATCCTGGAATAGGATGACCAATCATCCTGGTTTGGCTGGAATTTTTCTGTCTTAACACTGAACAATTCCTCATCCCAGGAAACCTCTCAGTTCTGAGCAAACCCCAACCAATCCTGGTTGGTTCTTCGATCTTGGCATCTTCCTTCCCTTCTCCCTGACTCCTTTCTCTATTCTGCTATGTGGGAGCTCCTGCTTCCTCTATCCAATGTCTTCTGCTGTCTTAATTTAATCTCTCCTGCTGGTGGAGCCTTTCCTCCAATTGCATCCTGAGAACGGATGTGAGGGACACAAATTTTTAAGACCTTGCATGTCTGCCATATGTTGTCATTCTACCCTCACACTTAATTAATATTTTCACCAGGCACAGAATTACAGATTAGAGATACACAGATTTTAGAATTTTAGACAGTTACAGAAATAATTTTCCTTTAGAGTTTAAAAGGCATTGCCCACTGTCTTCTAGTTTCAAGTCCAAGGCCATTCAGTTTCCTGACCCTCTGTGTGTGACCTGCTTTTATTCTCTGGGAACATAAAGTCTTTTTTTTTTTTTACCCCAGGATTCTGAATTACACAATGATATGCCTTAATGTGGGTCTATATTCGATGATAGTATCGGGCAATTAGAGATCCTTTTTACTGAAAACTTAAGTCCTAGGGAAAGTTTCTTGAATTATTCCATTGTAATTTCCTTCCTCCATTTTCTTTGTTTGCTTTTTCTGGAACACCTATTATTCTAATGTTGAGCCTCCTGAACTAATGGGCTTCTTTATTCTCTTGTTCCCTATTTTCTCACTTTGCTGTTTTGCTTTCCTTTCTAGGATATATCATCATCTCGTAAACTTTCTATTGAAGTTTTCATTTTTGCTCTAATATTTCTGATTTCCAAGCACCTTTCTGTTCTCTGAATGTTCTCTTTTTATAGCTATCTATTCTTGTTACTTTCATGCAATAGATTTTCTTATATCTGAGGATAATTATTTTTTTAGTTTTCTTCTTTCTCCAAGTTGTTTTTCTTCATTTGTTTGTTTGACTTAGCTTGTTTTGGTTTCCATCTTTCGTGTTAAGGGTTTATCTCAGATGATGAGTGATCCATTTATTCAAATGGGGCACTGCACAGCTTATTGGAAACCGTGAACCTGTGAGCAGGGCTCATCAGCTGTGGGCTTCTCTGTAGGGTCAACCAGTGAATCTGAATCCTTGGAAAATCCCCAGGTAGCAGTATCCTTGCTCTTTCCTCCTGTGCTGGTCTGATGCCATGGAGGAGAAAGAATAGACAAGGCTGACAGCATCCTGAGAGCCGTATTGGGGAAGAGAACTATGAGTCTTAGCATCTGATATATAATCATTCACTTAATTTACCTATTTTCACTATGGTACCCCCATCTTCAACTGTGCGCAGTTCCTCTGTTCATACTCCCTCCATTTTACCTTCTTCAGAGAGCAAACTTTCGTGTCAGAGGAGAGGGACAGGCATCTATCTGTCCGGGTGGAATGGGAAAGTAGTCTATGCATCCAACTGCTTCTAAAACAGATTTCCAAGTAATCTTCCTCATTTTAGTCCTTCCTTTACCTTCAATTTAAAAAATGCATGGTGACTGCCAATGTCTGAAACTTTGAGGGTTAAGTTCTGTGCTGATACAAATTGGGTGTTGCTCAGCTTTTCTCACTACTGGCATGAGGATCCAGTTTTGTGGCATCTCTAAGTCACCACTCATCTGTGCTCTAGCTTCAAAAATAAACCAGCTATTGCATCCTCCACCATTTTTTTTGTTCTTATGAATTTATACCTTTAAAAAGTGTGTGTAGTTGTTCTAATGTAGTTTCAGGAGGAAGCAATAGTACATTCATACTGTCAATCTGCCATCTTCACTTGAACTTCATGTATTGATTTTTCAATTATTGCTAATAATAATAGTAATTAATAACCTAATTGTAAGAGAATATTTTAATCCAGTAATTGTTTTCTTATTAACACTTAGTGCTGCAACTATACTGTGGACGTCCTCAAGTTTACTTTATTTCAAAGGTCTCTATGTACCTGGACATGCAAACTTAATATTAAATAAATACAAAATTATATGACCACAGCATCCAAGGCATGGATATAACCATAACCCATTCAAAAATATTCCTCTCCCAATGAGCATTCATTCTGTTTTCACTTTTTTTTTTTTTTTAAACATGGGCAGGCACCGGGAATCGAACCCGGGTCTCCAGCATAGCAGGCGAGAACTCTGGCCCACCCCATTTTTCACTTCTTTGTCACATAACCAATACTGCAATAAAAAGTTCTTGTTCAAATATCCTTACGGACTGAAGTATATATTTTGATGGGATTACTTCCCAAAAGAAGGATTTGGGGATGCTTTATATTTTAATGAATGATATCAGATTGTTCTCCCCAAACAAAAACTGTAACACATCACACTTCCACAGTGACGTCATGAGCATATACTTTTCCTCGTGCTCCACCAGCAAGAGGTATTTACTCTTTGCCAGTCTAGTGAGTCAGTGGTGATCTTGTTCTTACCTTAATTTCATAAGTTTGTTATTTATATTTGTTCTGTGAATTACATACTCATATCCTTTACTTATTTTTCTATCAATGTTTTTGGTCTTCTTTATTTGTAGGAACTCTTTGTA
Source organism: Myrmecophaga tridactyla (assembly GCA_004026745.1). Classification (NCBI taxonomy): domain Eukaryota; kingdom Metazoa; phylum Chordata; class Mammalia; order Pilosa; family Myrmecophagidae; genus Myrmecophaga; species Myrmecophaga tridactyla. Next base: position 100,244 of record PVIY010003970.1, on the reverse strand, counting down.
TTACAAATATTAATGTTTTATCTCTAATCTTTGTGACAAATATTTTTTAATCTATCACCCATCATCTATTAACTTTGCTTATTTTTTACCATAAAAATTGTAGATATTTGTACAGGTAAGTATGTCCATCTTTTTTTATGGCTTCTGGGTTTCCAATATTATTTTTAAATGTCTCTACTGCCCTTGGATTGCAATTTGTACATGTAATCCCTTAAATTTTCTTAATGGATCATTAATATTTTATTTCACATTTAAGCCTTTTGTCTTTCTGAATTTTTCTTTTAATGTGGGGTAAAATATGGGTATACATTTCTTTTCCTCAAGATAAATAGTTGTACTAGATCATTTACTAAATAATCCATTTTTCCCAGTAAATTGAACTCCCTCTTTGTCATTTATTAAATTCACGTATATACTGGAATCCGGTTTATGATTCTTTAATCTTTTCCACTCATTTATTTGTCTAATCTTACACAAATACCATATTGATACAAGTATTGAGGCAAGTCCCCCCTCATATTCTTAACTATTTTCAGACATTTGTCTTACACATAAAAGATGTCATTTTATCCAACTTCCCCTAACACCCAGTTGGGATTCTAATTATAATTGCATTAAATGAATATTTTAATTTATATTACACAATCCCAAATCGCATACCTTTATCCATTTATATTGCCTCTTCTATTCACCTTTTTTATCTGAGTCATTTGTTGCTTTATCATTTTCCTCAGATAGGGTGGTCTTTCACCCTGGCTGGAGGAGGGTAGTTTGCTCCACCTTTCTCAAGTTGCCCACCTCTTAGCAATCAGTAGGTGCTGGTCTACTGCCCTCTAGCGGCCAATGTGGTAGCCAAGCCTTTTGATGCCAGGCTGATTGTTGGTTGTTTTTTTCCCCCCTCACAGAAGCTTGCTATGTCTACCTAGTACCTTGCAAAATATTCTATCTATCCTTGGAGCTCAGAAATTTTACCAATGCCAAGTAGATGTCCTAAGTCTTCAATCCAGCCTGGAACTCAAGAAGCATGTCCAGTCTCTGGACTCATATCTCTCTTTACCTCAGAGATTTCTTCTAGCATTTAACTATTGCCAGTCCTTTATCTATTCCTTTCTCCTTTGGCTGTCTTGTTCATCACAGGTTAAGTCTTCTGCATGTAGTCTCCAAGTCTCCCATCCTGTGCCTCATGATTTCTACTTCTCTGGGTTTTGTTCTATGCTTATGTATATTTATTGCACTTTGTTTTCCGGGCCACTAATTTGTGTCACAACAGTAACCACCCTCTCCTTTGATTCATCTACAGTTTTAATGGTTGGTTGGTTTTTGTTTTTCTCCAGAATGTCTTTGGGGGGGGCTGCACCCCAAAATGCCTGTCAGCTCCGGCCCAGTTATTGGAGTAGCTGGGTGGTACCAGTAGTCAGATACAGAAGGAAAAGTGATCCTGCCCCACCCCCAGAGTCTGGCAGTGTAGAACCAGGAAGGCGCCAGTCCCCTGTCGAGCCGCCAGAGGAAGCCTCCTAGCCTTACGGGGCTTCTGACTCCTCACACCACCCGGCCTCCGGGGCAGGAAGGGCTCTCAGTCCCCCTGCCTAACACTTCTGACCTCTTGGGGAGGTCCCTCTCCATGCCACCCCTCCAGAACCAAAGGACCAACTCTCCTCTAAGTTTCAAGGTTCTAATCTTGAGGCACTTCCCAAGCTCAGGGGGCTAGAGAATCCATCTCCCACAGAGCCCAAGACTCACTGGTGTCCAGCTTCTGAACAGGCTTTGCAGCTGCCTGGCTGAAGACAGCCAGAAAGATTGGAGTTTGGAGTAAAAGGCAAGGGGAGGCAGAGGTGGTAGGGAAGGCGAAGAGCCACGGGTCTGGAACATGGACATTTAACGAACAACCCAAGCTCTTAAGGGCCCTAAAATGTGCCCCACCATCAGTCTCTTCCCTGCGCTCTGTCTTTAGGTCTTGAGTCACTCAAAACAGAAACCAGTGACACCCAACCAGTGGCTGATGCTTTTCTATTTGCGTCAGTGAACAGCTTCTATTACAATTTTTTTCCAGAAACAAGGTTTGTTTGAATTGTTCAGGAAGGCAGCATTATTTCTAATATTAATTCTTTTCATTAGGTGACAGGATTTCTTTGATGCAAATCATAAGACTTTTTTGTAACAAGCGTCACAAGCACCTAGTGTCTCTCTCACCCACCAGAACAATCATTTACAAATGAAGAAATTGAGACTTCCTTTTTCATTAAAGAAAAAAATGTTCAAGGGAGAAGAAAGCAGTGGTTGTATTTTTCCATTGTCTTGGATGTGGTCAGCGAGTTGGGAAAACCTGGGAGAGACTGCATCCCACTCTGATACTGTCAGGTATTCGGGCAACCTTGTGTTTACTCTGATGAGCAGTTTTCAAACCGAGCTGGGGGCTTCTGAAGGAGGGGGAAGAAGAGGGGATTCAAGCCTCAGCCCCAGCCTGTCACGGCTAGAGGCACAAGCTTTTCATTTAATTTGTTTACACTTCATAAGGTTTCATTCAAACACAGGTTTCACTGGCTCAAACGAGTTTGAACAAAACACTTCTTTAAGGTCATTCAGATTCACTTTTCAGTTTCCCAGAAATTAATGAAGGTAGTTAATCCAAAATACTTGCATACCTTTCAAACCCAATACCATAATCCAACTTTATCTTCTGCCTTAAATGCTTATATTTGATATTGACACTGAAGGATTTATTCCTATAAATATTTGGAAACATCGTGGTTCATATTTTTCGCAGTCATTAGCAGCGTTCGGGCTCCCGCAAAGGGAACCGTGTGTTCTTTGTGGTCATCTGAGTTTTCTTCTTTTGAAGTGAAGATGGTAAACAGATCGTGGTCCCTTCAAAACAATCCCTGAATAAAGTTTTCTTAAAATGTGAAAAGGGCAAGCACCTCCACATGCTACCCTCTCTCTCCCCAACCTGTCTCCCCTCCATTCCCAACTCACATGGAATCAACTCCTACTCATCTTTCAGGCCTAAATGTCCCTTCCTCAGGAAGCCTCCTTGACCCCCCTGCCCAAAACAAAGCTAATTCCCCTGCTCTAAGACTTTCCATAATAGTCCTTGCCACAAGGCTAAATGTTTGACTACTTACCAAGCTATAAACTTCTTGGAGGAAGAAAACTTTCACATCTTGCTTTCCACTTGTGCCTCTACCATCTAGCACTGGGCCTGGTGTGGTACAGATGCTCAATAACTATTGATTGAATGAATAAATGAATGAACATATTCTCCATTTAAAGTATTTTAGGTGATCAGTTAAGTATTTCTTAACTCCTGCAATGGGCAAGCTGTCATCCACGCCGAGTTATTGTAGGGGAGACAAGTTATTCTAACCTCCCGGGAGCTTATTGCCTAATTAGGAACGTGAGAAACAAACATTGACAAGATAACTATTAGTGACTAGTTTCCTGGTTGCTGATTTATTAAATGAAAAGTAAAGACGCAATTAGTTGGATCTTCAGGGGCTCTCAGAATTCAAAGAAAGGAGAGAAGGGAGGTTCAGAGCTACTCTTTAATGTTAGGTAAAGAGTGAGGGAAGACAATCACAGCAGGATGAGGACAGAGTTGTTATCACTGTGAATGAGGGAAACCTTCCTCAGTCATTCAATCACTATTTACTGGGCATTTACTCTGTGGTAGGCACCATCCAAGGCCCTGGGGAAACAGTGGTGAGTTGGAAGTAACATCCCTGCCCTCATGGAGCTTCCATTCCAGTGGGGAAAGTAGGCCTTCTCAACTAGAAGTGTCCAGGGCAGCAGCAATGAGTGCCATGGAAAAACCAAAGCAGAGCAGTGGAATAGAGTGTAGAGGTGCTCCTTCTGATGGGGCAGTAAGCTAAAAGCTCAGACTCAAATAACTAGAAGGCACCAGCCATGCCAAAGTCTGGAAGAAGAGAAGTCCAGGTTGAGGGAATAACATGCACCTCGGCTCTGGGACAGGAAAGAATTTAGCATATTAAAGAAGCAGGAAAAAAAGCCAGTGTAGCAGAAATTATGATCAAGGGAGAGGGGGGATCAAGGTACACTCAGAGAGGTGGGCAGGGCCAATTCTCTGGGACTTCCACAGCAACATGAGGTTTGCTAAGTGTGGTGGAAGACTCCTGGAAGGTTTAAGTAGAGATATGCTAAGCTAAAGCAGAGGAATAACATTGAGAAGAGTATTTGGTTGGAGCAGATCATTTTTGAAGAGTAAGAGAGTCTAAGGCCAGAAAAAGTGACCCCTTGTAAAGGGCTTGGCATACTGGACTGAGGAGATTGGACCTTATGCTTCAGCAGGCCTCAGGGAGTTATTGAGGGGTTTGAGCAGCGGTGACATGATCAAAAAGACTGACCTGCAGGTGCTATCCAGTCACACCATGATGTCCAACTTTTTCTCCCATTAACCTGTCGTGGATTTATTCAGCAGCTTTTTAATACGTGTGAAACACCCAAACACACCCATCCCCATGGGGGTAGGAAGAGTGGCACCTGAGGACCTGGGCATTAGAATTGAAAAGCAGTTGGAAGCCGGCAACTCCATTTGATTAGGAGTGTTCTCTGGTGTAGCTGTGTGGTAGAAAGGATCCTGAAGTCTCATCCAGACGAAGGAGGAAGGAGACTCTTGTTCAACTAGCAAAGTCAAGAGGAGGGCCAACTACTGGCCATTTCTGGCCTGATGTGCAGCTGCATAGTGGATGTTTACCTGAAGATAGAGGGTAGTTTCTGGCAATAGGCTCAATGTACCATGAAGGTAGCATTTGGGGAGCAGAGAGCTCTTGCCACCTCTCCTGAAACGAGATTATTGTGAAGCCAAGTCCTGGATTCTAACTGGAGATTTTCAAAAGATCAAAAATGAGAAGATATTTTGCATTTGAGGAAAGATTTTATCTATACACGTACAGATGTTTTAATCTGGGAAACCTTGATTTTTGTTCTTGCTTCACCACTTACTTTCTGAGTGACCCTCAGCTACTGATTGTGGTGCCATACTTTAAATGAAGGCTCAATATTATGCATCACCTTGACATCTAGTAAAATTGGAAGGGCCTTGAATGGCCTAATCACAATCCCCTCCCCACTCTGCTCCTGTGGATAAGGTCCCCTAGCCAAACAACCCTACTCATCGCAGGAACCAGGCACAGTTCCTGCTTATCCCTGAGTAGTGGACTTCAGTTCCCTGCCAATCTGTGGAATTATTCCTCACAGCAGCCAGGGGGCACCTCACCCTCTTGATACTACAAAGCCTGTCCCCCCACAGTCCCTGGTTATTCACCCCGTCCCCAAGTGCAACCTCTTTTTGAGTGGCCTGTGTGGTGTGCTTTGTCCTCTTGCCCCTGGGCTGTATTTGGTTGGAGCATGTGTACTTAATAAACTGCTGTGGGTCTCATCTACCCACTGTCAGGTGCCCCATGTTTAGCTCTCCCCATAACTCAAGGGTGGGACTCTACCCCTAGCCAAGTGGGTGAAATGGAGATGATCAAAACACTGACCTCACCTCTCTGGCCCTCAGTTTATTTGTCTGTAAAATGATGGCCTTGGCTAGATCACTATTTTCCAAGAGAATGATCCTGGGGTGGGAGTGGAGGGGTGGGGGACTGTGTAGTGAGGTGGGCAGGTATGGTACCCTATACCTCCACTTTCAGTTAGGCACAGATGGGCACATACTTGCCTGTATGATTTCCTATGAGGAAACATTTCTGCAGCTAGAAAAAGGACAAAGTGGGACGTCCCAGAGAGTCCACTTCTAACTCTCCTTAAGAACAAAATCTATCCAGGGTATGTTCCCCGGTCTGAGGGGATCTACGTTTGGATTGTGTGTGGTGCTAACACTGAAGCCTTCAGACTTCAGAGGAAGCACGAAGAGGTGTGGGCTGTGTACAGACCCACCTTGGAAGCCAGGATTGGAGGGCAGCAGAATGAGATGTGAGCTGAGAGGCCAGGCCCACAGCGCCCTCCACTTAAAAGGCCACGAAGCAAGAAAGTCTCCACCTCCGGCCCTCCCCTCTGCTCCTAGAAGGGGAGGGATTCCAGCCACTTGGACCTAAATTGCTTCCTCTCAATTCTGTGGCTGGTGTCAAAGAGCATTCCCGGCTAAGCTGCAAGGTGAAACAGACCGACAGGTGCAATGTCTTGCCCGTCCAGATCAGATGAGTTGGTTTTCTTTGTGAATGGCAGGAAGGTAAGTGTTGGGTGTTCCTACCGTGGCTTGTAGAGACTGCAGGAAACCACCAGCTCGAGGGGAGTTCTTGCCGCCCATTTGGGTTGAAGCTCCCTCCAGTTAGGGACAAGAAGCCAGGGACTAAGGACCCACCCTAATTTGGCCTGTGCCTGTCAGCCAAGGCACAGCTGCTGGGAATGTGGGAGGCCAAAAGGCGTTGGGGTTAACCACACCTGCTTCTGTTCCTGCCTGGCTCTGCCTTTTACAGCGTGAGCCCATGCACGTTGCTTCACCCCTCTGAGCCTCAGGCCTCCTCTTTAGAATCCACTTCCTAGGGCTGCTTCTTTCCTTGATTAGGGACCCCCTAAGTGCCATATATGCTGGGCCTGGAACATGGGAAGCACTTTGGTTAGTAACATAACTCAATCCCGAAACTCAAGTAGACAAGAAATGGGGCTCTCTTTATTTTTCAGTCACTCAACTTAGTTTTTCTGTTGAGTCCCCATTATACAGGATTAGATGAAATGTAATTGCAGCCCATTTGGCATCCCCCTCTTTTCCTGGGTTACCACTCAGTTCCAGGGGGAACCTACAGTTGCAAGGGGAAGGAGCTCTTCCACTGTCACTTTTTCAGGGCCTCATTTGTGAGCGCCACCCTCCTCCAGTCCTTGCCATGAATCCATCCAGGCCGCCAGGTCACCCTCAGTGGCCTCTGCTAAGCCCCTTCCTATCGTGAGTCTCTGTCTGTCTCTCAAGGAAACTGTTCTGTGGCCTTGAGAATGGGGACTTGTCTCCTCTCATCGAAGGCCCCTCAGCCCTCCAATCCCACAAACCTTAATGCCCCAAGAACCACTAAGCTCTCATCTCTTCCCTTCTAACCCTCTGTCCTGTGTTGTCTCAATAGCCAGGAACCACCATATATTCTTCCCAAACCATCATTTGTGAACTGAGTCCTTATTTGCTTGCCCCTCTGACCTAGGCTTTTGAAAATCAAAAGCCAAAGGAACCTCCTTTCTGAGTCAAGGTTTGGAATGCAGTAGCTGCAGCCAGCACAGAGAATAAGTCAAGCTATCAGAAGAAATGTGGGTGTGTCTGGTAGGACTGAGAGTCAGTTCAAATTTCAAAAATATTATCCAACTACATTTTCAATAAACATTTTTAAAGAACCTGGCATGGGTGTAAGGGCAGGTACAGGAAGCCTTCTTTCATTGATTAGTAACTCTCTTGAGACCCAGAAAGCTGTTAAATTTTAATATCACAGAATGACTAGAGGGGTTTGCAAGACATCCCAAGACAAAAATCAAAGGAAGTATTTAAAATATACAAATGGGGAAAGAGGAACCAAAGAATGTCCTTCATGTGGCTTTTGAGTGTTATATCCCAAACTTCCTCCTAAGAAGAGGAAGAGGGGAATTCTAATGTCCCGCCAGAGCCGGGCTGGGTCCTTAGCTGGGGAACACAGCTCACCACTGGGCCACTCCAGGGCTATAGCAACTCTCCCCTCCTTCCCTGTCTGCCACCAACTCTGAAGATCTCAGATATCATCACGTCTATTCCCCATTAGAAATGTTTCATGGATGCCAAAATTGAGACTCTCCTGGTACAAATGTCCTCCCACCAGGACCCTTCCCTGCACATACAGGCATGCACACACACAAGTACACAACATACACTTGGCATCCAAGACCCAACCAGATTTAAAATATTTCACAAGTCCAAGAGACTGGGTCAACCATTCCACAAAGATAAATAATAGAGTGAATACGAATACTATAACCCCAGGGGCATCTGTACACCAGAAGTGATTTCCAGCCCAGCCATGCATGAGTGTGTTGTGGCCACGATTGCTTCATGAGTGCCCTGCTCTGTAAATGTGAGTGGAAGTTGTCGGCCCTCACAGCTCAACAGCACATGGGCAGGTACAGTTGGACCTCATGTTACACCCAGTCCCTAAATCAAACATGCCACTGAATCACTGGTTAATCCCCCATAATAGGGCGGCTACCGTGGCTCAGCAGGCAGAGCTCCGACCTGCCACCTGCCGTGCTGGAGGTCTGGAGTTCATCCCTGGTGCCTCCTGCCCATATGCAAATTAAAAAAAAAAAAAAACCCATGATAATCTCTTTTCTGTTTCCAATGCAGGTGATAGTGAAGAATGCAGACCCAGAGGTGACCCTGCTGCCCTTCCTACGAAAGAATCGGACCCTTTCTATCAAAGACTTGGCTGTGTCGATAATTGCGTAAAAACTTAGACTTCTGTGATCATGAGAACTAATCAAAACCCTCCTCTCCCAAAAGAGTCAGCCCCCTTAGCCCTTGCTCCCTGTTTGCTTTGGGCAGCGGTCTTGAGGATATTAGGTTCATTGGGCTATTTTGAAGAAGATGAAATTGCCCCAAAGTTTCTTATGTTTTGACATAATTGCAGTGAAATATAAGCTAAGCTCTTTACTCAGCACTGATTATCCCCTTAAGGGTGTTCCAGCTGCCCAGCAGGGTGGTTATGTAATAGAGGGTTGAGTTGCACACGCCCTGCCCTTGAGTGAAACTAAATTCTCCTGATTCAGTGAGAGCATTTTCTTCAGAAAAAACTTCCTTTCCTTGCATCTGTTTTCTTACAACAGATTTTCCCCACCTATTTATATGCTGAAATTTAGATCTTCATAATAGCAAACACATTTTAATTGGAAAATCCAATGGAACTGCCAGAGAAATCAAAAAAAATTTCTTAAAGAAAAGAATTTAAAATCAATGGAAATCAGTCCCTGGGCAAATTTTATTTAAAAGTCCACATGGTTTTTAATTAGTTGTCAATGCTGGATAATTAAGGAATTTCATATTTTAAAATCTAGATGTTCAATTTCTCATGAAAAAATGGGAAAATGTTCAATCTGGCATAGAAACAATCTTGCATAGTACTGAGTGGAGGCTGTCCGTATTCACCTGTTTTAAATGGGGCTGGAGCCCTGAGTTACACCCAGCCCACTCGAGTCACTTACATCACCTTTCTGATAAGCATCTGAGGCTATGACTCTTAATTTAGATGAATATGCCATATGGTTTTTAAAAAAACAAATAGCAAGTAACAATAAAGAGTTGGTAATTATAAAGCCTTAGTCCAGTTAACTGCATCCAAGCCCACAAATTATGTGGAAATGTACCAAAAACAGAAAGGAGAGGATAAAGAGAAGGAGCTGGGATGAGCCTAGATTTAGAACTGTACCTGGGCCATTGCAGAGAGTTGCTCAAGATAGGGTCTGAAAATGAAGATAGGGGATTTCTCTCCAGGCTCACTAACTTACTTTTAAATGCAATGCAAATTACTGGACAAATCTAATTATACATTGAGCTGTTAAAAATAGAATTCTGCTCTTCCAATTACATGACTGGAATCCAAAAGAAGACACATAAGAATCCCTATAATGAAATAGGATTTTTCACATGCTTCTTGCATACATTATCATATAAGATTCTTATAATAAACCTGTGAGAGTAAGGGAGTTATTACTTTTCCCTTTATGAAAGTGAGAAAACAGGCAGGGAGTGGTTAGTCTCTCTAGCATCATGCAGCTAATAAAATATGATGTGGCCTTTACTAAGACCTGGAGGCAGATGAATGCCTTCTCAGACCTGCATCTGGCTCCCCAAAGAACTTCCACATTAGTGTCACCCTAGATAGACAATAATAAGGAAGACCAAATGTCTGCCCTGGCAGTTCTCCTTGACCACCCCTTCCAGTACGTCTTACAGGAACGAAGGATGCCTGCAGAAGAGGAGGCTGTGGGGCCTGCACAGTGATGCTGTCCAAGCATGATCCAGTTTCCAAAGAGATAAGGTATCCTTACCACAAATCCAGAAGCCAAGGAGGGCTTTTGTTTCTTTGCCAGGTTTTTATTCCCATCTTAGTTCTATGATTCTTGCTGTCCCTGGATCTTAGACCCCTCCAAAAAATCTGATACTCAGCCATCTACTCAGAAAATTTACAAACTAATAATATTTTGCATATAGTTTCAAGGAGATGATGGATCTTCCAAGCCCATCTATGTACCACAGATTAAGAAATCCCAATTTAGACTAACCATTCCATTTCTCATTTTACAGATGAGAAAATTAAGGCTCAAAGAGATGCAGTGACTTATTCAAGGTCATGCAACTAGCAAGTAGTAGAACAAGGACTTGAGCAATGTTTTTTGGCTCTGAAGCTCCTTGGGCTGAGCCAAAGGTCCTGCAGAGCAGACACCAAAGCATGATCCCACCCTCTAATTAAGGACCAGATTATAAAACCTGAGCTCCTTCCAAATCCATTGGCCTAAGAAATCAAGAAATGACTTCAGAACACAGGTTACCCAATCCTGGTGAGTGACTTTATCCAAAGAGTTTAAAATTAACAAGCAAAAAAAAAATTCCCCAAAATGTAATAATGAGAAAAAAAAAAAACCAACCAGATGTGCCTTTTACCTGTTATAGGGTCAATGTCCCAATGAACACTAGTTGAAATCCACCCACACACTTAAACATGAGTCAATTCCCATTGGCCCCAGGAGGATCTGTTCTGGGCTTGGAGAGTTTATCTGATGTTCACAATGACCAGATTTACCCTGAGGGTCTCCAATTCTTGCAGACATTGCAAATTTAGCAGAGGGCTTTAAACTCATCCTCACCGTTAACTATCCAGTTCCCCAGCCTCTAGGCTGAATGATAAGCCACTGTGGGTTTTCTGCTGCTTTTCTTGGTTGCCATTTCTCCCCAGGCAGAACAGCAGTTCTCCCCCTGATTTTCCTTGTTTCTCATACAAAGACACTTCTCCATCGCTGCATGCCTGGTACCTATCTGCTCTCTGTATGGTGCCGCAGTCACCACCGTGGAAGGTGTTGGAAGCATCAAAACCAGGCTTCATCCCGTGCAGGTAAGAGCACATCCTAATTTTCTCACATCTTCACTTTATATTTTTTACTAATGCTGTGTTTACTGTGCTGCCTGAGGTTGCTGGGTCGTGTCGTGGTCAGGTAAGTAGAATCTTTGGATGCATATTGATCAGAATAATAATGTCTTTTAAGTAATTCAAAAGAAAGTTGGAAATTCATCCAAATTTTATTAGATGGTCGTATTTTTTATTTCTTAATTTTTCTACTTGAATGAAAAGTAGGATTATCTAAATATTGACTAATGTCTACTGGACTAAGGTCTAGAATGATTATCATTCAAAGGATATTACACAGAGAATAAAATCTCCCAGGCTAAAAGCATAAAATTCAGAGTTATTCCCTGTGACATGGAGGTCTTGAGAAGAAAATCAGAATTGGGGCAAGTGGAGTCTAAAACTGACTTTACCAAAGCACTAAAAAAATCGTTTCTCCAGATCCTAACCTGATCAATTCCTCTGTCATTGTTACGGGGTCTTGGGGAACCACAGTTATCAGATTAACCAGCACTAGGAGTCCTTCTAGGCAGGAGAAACATAGAAGGTCTCTGGGTTTAACCATGTGATAAATCATCTCCAGGGAGGTCAGCAAAGGTAAAAGACCCAGACATTTGGAATGATGGAAATGTTTTGGTAATGGATAGTGGTGACAGTAGCACAGCATTGTGAATGCAATTGCTATCACTGAAATATATATCTGAATGTGATTAAAAGGGGAAATGTTAGGTTGCCTGTATGATAACAGTAAACTTTTTTTTTTAGTCCATGGGACTACACTCCCCAAACGGTGAACCCTGGGTTATAGTTTATAGCACAATTATTAAAATGTGCTGTCATCACTTATAAAAAATGTTCCACACCAATGCAAGGTGTTGTGGTAGAGTGGTATATGGGAATCCTGTATTTTAAACATGGCTGTTCTATAAATCTACCACTTTTCTAACAAAGAAAAAAGGTCAAGGACCCAGGGCTACCATCAAAGGTTGGAGAGGGTGTTAATAAGCAAGGTTAATAACCTGAATCCTGGAATTACATTACTTTCTGAAATTTAGAACAGGGTTTCTCGGACTTTAACATGCCTAAGAATCTCCTTGGGAGCTTATTTAAAACATAGATTCTGAGTCAGGACTTTGGGCCGGAGCTGGAAATTCTGTATTTCCTAAAACTCCCAGATGAAGCCAACACTGCTAATCCATGGACCACACTTTGAATAGCAAGGATCCAGGACAAAGACCAAACTCTTAGACCTTTGAAAGTAGAGCTCCCTTTTTCCCAACACAGAAGAATTTAAAGAATTAAGTAAAGTGAGATGAATAGTAGATATCTCCAAGTTAATTAAAAAGAAACAGCCTCCTGGCCAGTACTAGCTGTGCAAGATGTGGAGGGATCCAAGAAAGCTGTTTTTGAACTTTCACACGCTGTCTTATTGTGTGTGATTAATTATCAGAAATGATTGATTTCTGAAGAATTCTTCTTGCTCTGGGAATGCAGATGGCACACTGTTAATTCCCAGAATTTCTTCAGAGCCCGGCCTCCAGGAGCAGCCTGGGAAAAGGGATGTTGGCTGGCTCTATTTAAGGGGAGGAGGGCATCTGCTCAGGGAGTCTGCTCCACGTGACAAGGGAGACACCGGATGTGGACCCAGGCAGGCAAGACAGGGTAGGCCTATGATGGTGCGTGTGCCATTCCAGGAGAGGATCGCCAAGAGCCACGGCACCCAGTGTGGATTCTGCACCCCCGGGATGGTGATGTCCATGTACACGCTGCTGAGGAACCACCCGGAGCCCTCAGAGCAGCAGCTCATGGAAGCCCTGCAGGGTAGGTCTGACCTGGAGAAAACCCATCACCACCCCCCACCCCACCAAGGCTGGACGGGAAGTTTGCTTCAGGCTGCTTCGCTCACCCCAACCACCGTCCAGACCCCTTCGGTTGATTTTAAAGTAGCCATAGTTCACCCAGGAACAGAGGAGAATGTCGAGGTCTACTGTTTCAGAAAACAGTAAAAATAAAGCCTGCCGGGCTGCATGGGTGGTTCAGTGGTAGAATGCTCGCCTGCCATGCAGGAGACCCAGGTTTAGTTCCTGACCCATGTACCAAAAACATAAATAATAAATAAATAAACAAAGCCTGCTGACGACCATTATTCTCCTGGGATTAGGTAACCTATGCCGCTGCACTGGCTACCGGCCGATCCTTGCCAGTGGAAGGACCTTCTGCAGGGTGAGTAGGCCGGGTGCAGACACCTGGCAGAGCACAAATGGCAAGTCACAGCTGGTCTGGGCTGGACACACAGGAACGGAAGGAATTCGACATTCTACCTGACCATGAGGGAAACCAACTAACTCAAGAGTGTTTTAGTTATTTGTTGAGGGTAGGGTGAAGATTACAGGTGACAAAGGAGAGGTGGTGTCAAATCAAAACCACAAAGCAAAGTCAGGTGACCTGACCAGTCAGACAGATATTTTCTAGACTAGCTAATCCAGGCATCAGGACAGGACAGATAGGAAGGCCCCAGCAAACCCAAGGACACAAAAAAGGGAATGAGTTTGTGTTGGTAGGGCAAGGTTAGTTCCAAGAATCCCAGAAAAAGAATCTGAGTATGCAGGCTGGAATCCAAAATTCACCCCAAGTTCAAAAGCACAGAGAGCTTCCTCTATATAATGAGGATACCTCCACGGGCTGATGTGAAGATTAAATGAGAAATCACAGGCAAAGCAGGTAGCAAAGTCTTGTTTCACACTTAGTAAGAGTTCAACAAATAGCTACTACTGTTATTGAGGATGTTGTTGAATAGCATTTGGCAGAGGGACCAGGAGCAATAGGCTCATCTGACAGCCCTCTGTGGGGACGGGGTGGATGTGGACAGTATTGCCCTCAGACCCAAGCAGGAGGAAGCCCACCCTTCAGAGGGCCCCCTCTGGTCCTCCTCCAGCCATTCCCAGAAATCTATGGGGCCAAGGTAACTTGCTATCTGGAGCTTTCATCCCTTTTCGGGACCATACTCCAGAGGTCTAAAGCCCACTTCCAGGACCTACACAAGCCTCTTCCCTAAGCCCATCTTCCTGGGGCAGACCAGGAAGGTCTGCAAGTATGTGCACCCCTAGATCAAGGGGTAGCCAACAGGCAGCTACATGAAGGAGGGGGTGGATGAATGCACTAGAGCTTGAACATTCAGGCTGGGAAGCCCACACCGGTATTTCAGGCCCCTCACAGTACAGGAGAGCCCTAGGGTGGGGAGTGAAGGGGAGCAGGTCACAGGCTGGGGCCTCCATGTGTACCCTTGCCTCAGCTGCACGAGTGTCAGAGGAGGGACTAGAAGTGGACTTGAAAGGGCATCCCGCTCCCCTACGCCAGGCAATTCCCCCTGTGCGTTTCCCAGACTGCAATTGCCACCAGAAGGGCCAAAGTTGACAAGATGAGAAATGAAATGAATAGCAAATTGCTGACATAAATGGAAAAGCACTTGCAAATTAGAAATAAAGGAAATTTCTCTCTGTCAGGAGGAAAGCCCTATTTGTAGATATTATCTGCCTCTCTAGGCACAGACTCTGGGAATACAGGCAAAAATGAGGTCACAGATCCCATCCTGCAAACCACAGACCCCATGGGACTTTAATTGGTGAAATCTGTCCAACTCCAGAGGGAATACTCCATGCTTATGTCTACTTTGGTCAAGATAAGTCTAGCTTCCTTCCATTATCATCCGCTCATGGTTAATCGTGGAAACTCTCAAAGCTTTGAGTAGGAGAAGTTCTGCTAGCAGGGCCCAGCTGTTTTTGTTGCTTGGATGAAATTAGGAAATTGACAACCTGAGAGCCACTTTCACAGTGGTAGAGAACTGAAATTTTTGAAAGTATTCTGATGAATACCTAAGAGAAAAGTATTTGAAGAAGATATGCAAGAGGCAAATTTCAGGAAAACAGGAAGTGAAAGAGCAGGCAAATGGAAACCTGCTTTAAAATTCCAACTCATTCCCTGCAGCTTCTTGCTGATCCCAAATATCTGAGAGATCTGGTCATCAAAATGTTTTCTTTTTTTTTAAGGACCTTATATAAGTAATAATATTCAGTGTTGCTGAATCTTATATATGCTAGCGAGAGGATAAATTGTTACCTCCCTGAAAAGCATTTTATCAATGAATTCTATCACTAGAATTAACGTAGAAAAAGTTCAGGTATTTACACAAAAGTCATATATACAAAAATGTTTAGTACAGTGTTCTTTATAAATATAAAATATAAGAAACCTAAGTATACATCAATAGCAAATTTTATAAATGTATCATGGAATAGTCAGAAGATGGACTATTATGTAATCATTAAAATTTTATTTTAAAATCTTTTTAATACATGGAGAAATACTATATAAATCAACAAACAGGCAAATAAATGGACAGACAGGCAAAATAAAAAGCCTATATATAATATCATCCCAAATCTATAGTATGTAAAATATTACCAGAGGAATAGGGCAATGATAGTTTATTTCTTTTATACTTCATTATATTCTAAATGTATTACCTTTATAAGGAAAATAAAGAAAAAGAAGAAAGGCCTTGTGATTATCTCTGTGCCAAGGTCCTGTTTCAGTATAAACCACCAAAAGTGGCTAAGAAAGTTTAAAGCTTCATTTAAATTGCCAAACCTATCAGGGGCACATCCGTTTGCCTATTAAAAAGTTTTTAATCCCCAGGCATTTCACTTTCTTAGGAGTCCGATGGCTGTCAACAGAAAGGAACCGGAAAATGCTGCTTGGATCAGGGAGAAAATGATTTTTCCTCATTTGACGGGAAAAGTGATGTGAGTTCCCTTATTCATTTGTTTTATCTTCTCGCTGAGAGTATTGCTTAATGGTGAAACAGTGGTCGAGGTTGGCCCAATGCTGACACCGCGCTTGTTAGTTTTTGTGCTCATCCTTTTCTTTACTTCCAGCTGTCCAAAGAGCATGCATGCAAAAGCACTTTTCATTTGGGAGCAGGGGTAAAGGGGTGATTAAAAGCCCATCTCCTGGTTGCCCTCTTCACTGTCTAGAAGGCTGACCAACAGGAAAACAAAAACCCACTGAGACAAGAGAAAAATGAACTACTCCAACCATGGATGAGTGGTTTCATGTCAGTTGGAAATGGGTTTCCATGCCTCCCCTCCCCTCACTCAGAGTCATTCTCTGTCACCGGGTCTTCTCCTTTTTAGAGAGAACAGTGCCCCCTCAGGAAGGCTGAGGAGCCCATCCAAAGGCATATGGCAATTTAATCGTCCCCCATCCTAAAACATTCAAGTTCTGGCTTTGTTCCCTGAGAGATACTCATTTCCAAAAGAAAAGACTCACTGCCTAGTGCTTTAAGGAGTTACTTGGAGAAGCTAAAATACAGGATGAAAATGAGAGTCTGCTCCCAGTAGACAAGGAAATCTGAGAAAATAGAACTGGCCTGAGGCACAAAAGTGCCCATCACCTCTTCCTGTGTCTCTTTCCATCTCTCATACCTACCTTGTTCCTGTTCTTGTCCTCTCACTGTCACTCTATTTTGGTCTGAATGTGTGCAGTGGAGAGATGGGTGTTGCCCAAGGAAGGCGGGCTGTGCCCCCCACCACCACCTCCCAGAGGACCAGGGCCTTGGTGGGGTCAACTCATCCAGAAGTCTGAGTCTCAGCAGTGTGACCTCAAGAATTCAATTTGGGTACTGATTGAGGCCACCTGACTCACTTTAAGCAGTCTCAGGAGAACATGATCATTAAACTGAAACATGCCCCAATACTCATTTATAAGGAGAAACACAATTATAAAGTGGACCTGGAGATCGTTGAGCCACATACCCTTTCCCTCTAGGAAGACACACATGGAAGCCAAATTATACTGAGAAAGTTGCTTGGTGAGCATCTACTAAGAGCAGTCTTTTGGTGCTTTGAGATTTGACCCCCAAATCTTAGTAGTAATCACTGCAGCACTCCTCTCTCCCACCAGGGGAGACCTGCTGAACAGCCGGGAGACTGCGCCAGAGACTCTGTCTTCTCTATGCCTCCCTGGCTGACCAAACTCCCCCTCTTGTGGGCACATTTTCCTTTCAGCTATATTAGTATCTTCCACTAGATAACCATTAAGTCTTTTCCTAGGATCTGTTTAGGGGATCTTTTCATTTCTCAGCCCTGATTCATTATGTTTGTTTCATAATTTAGCTCTTATTTCTAAATAAGTAGGGTTATACTACATTATTATCCCCAAACACTGCCTACAGTCCCATTTCCAACTAAAAGTGAAATGGATTATTCAGACGCTGGTCTATAATGTGTCAATCCCTGCCCTACTAAGAAACTTTACAAGGAACAATTCCAAGTTTTCCTTCTTGAACTTGGGAAGACCTCAGAGAGATAGAGAATGACAGAGAGTGCTGGGCAAATGTCAGTTCATTTCACGTAACTACTTCAATGACCCTTCAAAAGACGTATTCTTTCCACTTAATCTTTAAAAAGGTTAAGTACGCTTCCACTGGGAAGGTCAGGGAACCAAGCCATAGCAGAACTGAGTGTGAACCGAGCTCGGCCAGTCCTGATTTCCGCCTCTGCTCTTTCCATTACACCGATCCCCACCCCTGCAACCCCCACTTCTCTCCAGATCTTTCTCACCTCTTCAGGAACGAGGAAATAAGCATCGTCCAAAGCTAAAACGTATCTGACTAGGCAGTATTATAGTTTGGGCAGCTTCTCACTATGTTCTAGTTTCTTTATTTGTAAAATGGAGATAGTAATTTACTTTATAAAATTGTTGTGAAGGGTAAATAATATATGTAAAAGCACTTGGAATAAAAGGACTCAATAACTGTTAACTATTGCTATTAAGATTAGAAGTTTATGTGTGTGTGCTTGCATGTGTGTGTGCACACAAGTGTGTTTACCCATGCATGTGTATGTGTATTCTCTTTTTTACTGCAGGACTTATCAGAGCTTTTAGCATTCTGAATTGTGACTTGACATGGTAGAAAGTAATGGTTGGGACACTCAAAGAATATTTTCCAAGCTTATTTGACCTCTGAAAATTTTTTCATAGAATGCCTTAGTGTTTCATGGACTACCCTCTGGGAAATGCTGCCCAGGTCATTTTCCTTTTATCATCATAGTGACAAATTAGAATTTTTCTTATAACAAGATACTCATTTAAAATTCTATTTGGCTTAAACTATTTCCCTGTGTAATAGAGTAGGAAAGTCATTAATATTTTCCTCTTGCCTAGTTAGTGTGCAGAATTACAATGCTGTTTCCAACTGAGCTGGGCTGACAGGGTTATTTTCTTCCCTTTATTAAGATTTGCACTGAATTGTTTGCGAAAGAGGAGTTCCTGCCTTTGGATCCTACCCAGGAGCTCATATTTCCCCCAGAACTCTTGGTAAGATGAGTTGGTTGCTTTAGGTGCTGGCTTAAATATCACTGGTCATAAACTCAGTTTTATAAAACCACCCATTTTCTTTGCTATGAAATTGTCAAGCTGGGGAAATGTTTGATCAGATCAAGACACCTGCTCCTTCCCGAGCAAATCCTGACCTGCTGGGTCCTGGGACACATTCCTTGAAGCCTCTGCCTAGGCTGCTTTTTAAGTAATTGCATCGTTGCTGTCATCATTGTCCCAGGCGATGCAGCATCGCTCAGCCAAGGTGCAGCTCCAGAAACCCTCCCTATTGCTGACCTCCCGCCCCTGCCTCGTCCTTCCTCTCGGGCATCCTGCAGTCCTGTTCTATAAAATACCTATTTCTGAAGAAGTTCTGACATGTTCACTTATTCATTCCACAAAACGTATTAATTCAACCATGTGCGAGGCATTGTTCTGAGTACTGAATATACGGCAGGGAAAAAATACTAAAAATAAGACTTGCCCTCAAGGAGCTTGTAATCTGATGAGAGGTGGAAAATAAGGACGAGAATAGATAAAAGACTGGGTTAGTGAGTGCTAAGAGAAAAAAATAGAACAGAGCAGGGGAATAGGATGTGAGAGGGAAGCGGGTTGGGGGGATGGGGAGCAGTGGTTGCATATGGACAATTCTAAATATCCTGGTGTGCTGGTTTGAAAGGAAGTATGCCCCCTAAGAAAAGCCATGTTTTAATGTAAGTCCCATTTCATAAAGGTAGAATAATCTCTAGTCAATACTATATGTTTGAAACTGTAATGAGATCATCTCCCTGGGTGATGTGATTTAGTCAAGAGTGGTTGTTAAATTGGATTAGGTGACGACATGTCTCCACCCGTTTGGGTGGGTCTTGATTGGTTTATTGGAGTCCTATAAAGAGGAAATATTTTGGAGAATGAGAGATTCAGAGAGAGCAGAGAATGCTGCAGCACCACGAAGCAGAGAGTCTACGAGCCAGCGACCTTTGGAGATAAAGAAGGAAGACGCCTCCCGGGGAGCTTCACAAAACAGGAAGCCAGGAGAAGACGCTAGCAGATGACGCCGTATTTGCCATGTGCCCTTCCAGCTGAGAGAGAAGCCCTGACTGTGTTCGCCATGTGCCTTCTCACTTGAGAGAGAAACCCTGAACTTCATTGGCCTTCTTGAACCAAGGTATCTTTACCTGGATGCCTTTGATTGGACATTTCTATAGACTTGTTTTAATTGGGACATTTTCTCGGCCTTAGAACTGTAAACCAGCAACTTATTAAATTCCCCTTTTTAAAAGCCATTCTGTTTTTGGTATATTGCATTCCGGCAGCTAGCAAACTAGAACACCTGGCCAAAGAAGACTTCTCTGAGAGGCAGTATTTGAATAAAGTCCGGTAGGAACTGGGGTTGCAGGCACAAGGACATCTGGGAAAAGAGCAGTCCAAGCAATGGGAACAGCAAGCTCCTCAGATCGGGGACACCTTCCTGATGGAGGAAGGGGCAGGGGCCGCCCTGGCTGGAGCAGGGTGGGGGGGAGGTGGGGGATGGGCAGTGAGCAGGGGTAAGGTCAGCAATCAGTCGGGACCAGGCACGCTGGACCTCAGGCTGCTGCTGGCGCTTACTCTGTGCGAAATGAGAAGTTATGAGTGGGCTTGGACAGAAGAGGGATCCTGACATTGTAACGGGATCGTTCTGGCTGCCATGTTGAGAAGAGCCTGCAGAGGGCCAGGGAAGGGGAAGAATACCCAGTTAGGAGGCTTGTGTCATCATGAGACATGGTGGCGACCAAGCCAGGGTGACGAGAAGCAAGTGGATTCTGGGTATATGTGGGAAGAAGAGCCCGTGAGATTTGCTGATGGATGTGATGTGGGATGTGGGAAAGAGATCAGGGCCAACGCTGACCCTGGGGCTTTGGGCCGAAGCATCTGGGAGGATGGACTGGCCATTTATGGAGATGGGCAGGATCTCCAGAGAACAGGGTATTTTTGCCTTGGGGGATTTCTTTGAGGAGGGGCTGGAACATTTTGAACATGTTAAATTTGAGATCCCTATTGTATATCTAAGAGGAGATGTCAAGTACACAGGAAGATATGCGAGTTTGGATTTCAGAGAAAAATGCCAGGGTGGAGATAGTAATTTAGGAGCATTAGAATGATAATAGTTTTTAAGGACATTAAACTAAATTCTATTAAATTAATCCACACTGAAGAGACGATGACTGGTGCCAGCTTATATTATTACTGGTTCCAAAAAAGCTGCATTTTAACAAGTCTTAGGCTAAAGGAGTGAATTATGGAAGTTCAGGCATTAACCAAGGGGTGTAGTATCTTTTGGGGCAACGGCACCACAGAACCCCAGAAATCTCTCTAGAAGAACCGACCTCCACCCGGGACCTTGCATAATCAAAAGGACAGGGGCACACACGCTGATCATTTGCCTTTAGAGAATGGCTGAGAACCCAGAGAAAGGAACCTTGACCTTTCACGGAGAGAGGGTGACCTGGCTCTCCCCTGGGGCCCTCAAGGACCTCCTGGAGCTGAAAGTGAAATACCCTGAAGCCCCTCTCATCCTGGGCAACACCTCACTGGGTGAGTGATGACAGCATTCACATCCTTCCACCTTTAGTGCCAAACTGGGCTTCCTGTCCCCCACTCAGACTAGACTGGCAAAACATTTTTATTTATTTATTTATTTTTTGCATGGGCAGGCACCAGGGATCGAATCTAGGTCTCCAGCACCGCAGGCAAGAACTCTGCCTGCTAAGCCACCGTGACCCACCCCAAGACTTCTTTTTAAAGATGAGAAACTCATTCTTTTCAATAGAACCAGTTGGGTGGGCCTAAACCCAGGCAGTATGCAGGATTACCCCTTGATGGACGGGAAAAAAGTAGAAGGCTGGTTTTTTAAATCGGCTAATCTATCTCATCCCTTTATATTCAACATTCTGGACCTGAGCTGTGCTGTTTTCCACTGTATGAATATGGCACCATTTATTCACTATTTTATTTATTAAAATATAAACTATATATTTTATTATAATTTTTTATCAGAGAAGTTGTAGGTTTATGTAAAAATCATGCAGAACTCATCCATACTACAATTGAAGGACATGGAGCAGTTTCCCCATTTTGATTTTCTTTATGTTCTTGTGTGTGTTTCCTAATGACCCTGTATAAAGAGTCTCTAGTCCTTTTTATTTTCAATTCGTATTTAAATACAGTAAATTTCTAAATAATACTTATATTGGGGGAACATCCTCTGTAAACTTACTTAGCAGGAATGGCTAGCCACTGATTATTGGCAATTTTTTATTTGCATCTGAAGTTTTTTTTGACAAAATTTCAGTGTAAAAAAAAGAAAAGAATTTTCTCTCTTTCCTAAACCTCTCTAAAATATATTTACTTTTTCAGGACCTGCAATGAGATCTCAAGGACATTTTCATCCAGTTCTCCTCTCTCCAGCTAGGATTTCTGACCTGAGTATGGTGTCCAAAACAAGTGATGGTGAGTTCCTAGTTTTCTTCGTAAAATATCCATGAAACGATACTGCACTAAACTTCCACTTGGCATGACGATTTGGAACCTCCTCATTTATTTGTTCTGCCTGGCCTGTTTCTAAATCTTCTGCATTTTGTTTCTTTTTCTTTTTTTTTTTTTGCATGGCCAGGCACTGGGAATTGAACCCGAGTCTCTGGCATGGCAGATGAGAACTCTGCCTGCTGAGCCACTGTGGCCCGCCTTCTTCTGCATTTTTTTGATGTGCTATTACATCCCCACCGTGTAACTTTACTGTCAAAATCTTTGTTGGGAATATGAATTTTCAGAAGATATTATTCAAGTCCTTGCAGTCATCTTCAGCATTCTTGCCTGTAAAATGTCATGGTAACCCAGAGAAAAAAAACTTGCAGTATCACTTTGACCTGGAAGATGGTGGGAGAGACAGCGCATTGTCCCTTGGCTGGACAGTCAGTTCGGTGGAGGGGGCACGTTGGAAGGAGGAAAGTAGAAGTATTCCCTGGCACTCACACACTGCTGAACACTGGGGACAATGACAAGGAGAGAAGGGGGACAAAGACCTGTTGGGCAAACACCCCCCAGTCACTTACACCACCCTTAAGAACTTATCGTGTGCAGAGTACTATAAGGTGGGGAACTCTTAAAGTAGCAAGACTTCGTCTTCAAGATGCATAGCAAAACCCTCCAGTCAAAAGGAACTTGTTTTACTCCTTTCTTCATCCCCCGGAGTTCCTAGCACTGTATACATGTATAAGAAGTGCTCAGTTAATGACCCATAAATGATACACAGAAAAACGAATGAATGTTATGAGATGCAGTGATTACAATGACTTTTTTAACTTGGACAAGCAAGAAACTTGTCCGAACTGAAAGCTTTAGTCAAGATGGACCTGTAAGGGAGAGCAAATGGGTGTCAACAGTGCGAGGTACTAAAAATAGATGGTGGACGGGGAAAGAGCACAATCAATAACAGCGGCATTGTAGTGTGCTTCACTGAATGTAGCAAATGCATTATGCCAAATATAATGTCAGTGGGCGGTGGGCACGGAGGAGGGGTATGGATTCTTTGTGGAAGAGAGGGAAGTGTCTTCATGTAGATTATGGTGGTGAAGGCATGTCTATATACTTAGACATGGCTTGTATGCTGTGTGACTACAACTGTTTAAAAATGAACAGAGAGAAACAAGTACTGGGAAAAATGCGGAGAGAGCGAGATGTACCTGTTCACTGTCAGTAGGGAAACTGAGAGGTGCAGCCCCTTGGAGGGCAGTGGGGTGGTTCCACAGAGGCCAGGGGTGGGGTTGCCATATGATCCTGGAACCCCATTGCTCAGTGTACACCTGAGGGAACTGAGCGTGGGGACACAAATGGACATTTGCACACTGGTGTTTCTGGCAGCAGTGTTTGAGATCCGCAGTGGATGGAGGTGACCTAAGAGTGCAGTGACTGGGGAATGGAAGTGGGAACTATGGTGTATACATAGAGTGGACTACTGAGGAGCTGCAAGAAGGAATGAAGCTGTGAGGCATGCAACTGGGTGTATGAACCTTGAGGACTGTATGTGAAATGACATGTCAGGAACAAAAAGACAGACATTATCATGCCTCAATGATATGGACTAACTATGATATAAAAACTCGATGAACTGATGTCAAGAACATGAGTTATCAGGTTGGGGCCTATTGTAAAGGGTCCTAGATTGTAAGCTCTTGCAGCAGCCATATATATTCAGGAGTTGTAACTGTTTTTAATAAATTCTGAGAGGCTGAGCTGTTTGTTTATAACCTGGTCATTCCCAGAAAGTTTGGGTATTTATGTGACAACTGAGACTCAGAGTTAGGACTCTGTGGCTATGAAAGTCAGGAATACCCCATATAGGAACTGTTTAAAAAGTTGAAAAAGTGATCAGACTTCAAGTAGAGATGTTAATGAAGCTGACGTGGCTAGGACTGGGGTAGAGCGGAATAGAGGATAAAGGATGATATCTCCATATTTTAAGATTTCAGCTTCTGTGTGAAAGCAAAGGGAGAGATGTTTATTTGGTGCAAAATTTATATTTTGGGTAGCACATTTTCTGTTTAACTTGTTTGGTCAGTTTAGTTGAGATTTTGTTGGCTTGTCCAGGTTGATGTGATGCTCTGATATATCCCAGAGTAATTAGGAAAGTGAATAAAGAAGTATTGGCATATTCCTAAGTATTTCCACAACTAGGAGTCCTACCTTCCTGGCCTCTTTCTGTCATCCATCAAACTTGGGATGTCCTGAAGACCAGCAAGCTGGCTCATCCTGGGCTTGGCGCCACCCGTTAGCAAAGGAAGGGACCCTTCCTGGGTTTCCCGCAGCACCACTGTCTCACAGCTTTAGTCTGCAAAGCTGTTTAGAAAGGTGAAGGAATGTGTATTGACTAACATCTTGGTGTGTGTGCTTTGACTTCCCTGAAATCTTGGAGAAAACAGAAGAGGGAGTCATAGAAGGGATGGATTGGGTGTTACAATCAGTGGAAGTTAGGGCAGGAAGCCCCATCCCTTCCCCTCACCCAGGCATCATTTAGTTCACTGGTTTTCAAACTTCTCTTTAGCACCACAATGCTATCCTCAAACAAGTCTTAAATAAAATAAATAAATGAAAATAAGCTACTCTGTTTGAAGGAGGGAAAAGATTTTTCACTACCCCTGTCTGCAAGCCCCTGTACGTGTCCCTAAGATGGGCCTTCAGAGCACAATTCAAATTCCTCACTATAACCCAAGTTCTTCATTTCATAGATGAGGAAACTGAGATGTAAAAGGAAATTTGGCTTGCCCAGTGCCTCAGACTGGTTGATGGTCAGTTCATAAAGCCACAGGTTCCCCAATTTCCCATTTAGAATTCTTTGGTTACCCTCCCGGCTCCCAGGCCCACCCTCGGCCTGTCCAGTAGGCTATTTGAATATACAGCCATTCTTGCAGAGCCAGATTCTGAAATCTGAGGAAACCAGGTGCCCTCCTCTGGCCCAGCTGGGTCAGGTGCTGGAAGGCCTCTTAAAATTAACGCACGAGTACCCTCTAGTGGCTCCCAGGAAAGTGCCCCAGGACTCACAGACTTTTCCAAAGTTCCCAAGAGCGAAGGGCAACAGGTTTGGGGAAGGTCACGCTGGAGCTGGGCGTGCCGCACCCCCCAAGGAAATAAAATTCTGGGTTGGCTATAATTTTTACTTAAATGTTTCTTTAAATTTTGCATGCTAATCCATAACATGTACATGTTTTGGTTCAGTATACATTTTTTTCTAAAAATTTTTAGTATAGTAAGTGCTTCAGAAAAGTTGTTGTGTGATTATCCCGTCGATCCGTGGATGCATGAAGTTAAAACAAACCCCCTTTCTGAAGATCAAAGTTGAGGCCTTTTTCAACCTCATTGGAATACAAGCTTGGTTTTGTGACCGGGCATGGAATGAAATGTGACTAGACCTACAGTAGATGAGATTTTCTCAGTACAGCTGTGTCACACCTAAAGTGTGGAGGGAAGGCAAGCAATGACAAGAGCTAAACCAAAGCCCTCAAATGGGTTACTTGGTCTCCGCATGTATTTTAAATCTGTACTTAGGAAAATTGATGTGGCGTCACTTTCCTTCAATGTCTCTGTCTAAAGAATTCATGTTAAAAAGTGCCGGACTTTCCTGAGTACAATTCAAGCTTAACATATTTGGTCTCCGTTTCTTAATACCTCATCCTCAAAATTTTCAAAATGCTTAAACTCACTGTAGTTAATTTTTACATACATGTGATAAAATTAACTTGAAGTGCAAAAAACAGTTCTGTCAATATTAAAGCAAATTAATCCATTGGTGAGAAAAAGGTTCACAGAAATGAAAGGTACTTAGTACTCTACTCTGCTAGAGACCAGACTTTCAGTAACCCCAATTTTCCAGAACACGGTAAAAATAAACAAATAAAAAAAGAAAGAAATCAACCCACAAAAAAATAAATAAGTGAGGTAAAGTAAAAGCAAAACGATTTGAGAGTTACTGACAAAAGTTCATGCCTAATTAATTATTCCCTATTTCTTTGTCAAGAGTCATCAAGTCAAGTCAAAATTCATTGCTCAGCGACTCAGTTTACTCACAATTCTACCAAACATTAGTTTCTCAGCTCACAGCCAAAGGGCACAGAACATTGGAAAGATGCAAATAAGGCAGGGAGAGGGGCACTGAATGCACTGAGACCTAGTAACAGAGCAAAGAAGGCAAACTATAGTACAAATGCATGGTGCCTGGTTTTTGCTCTCCTTCGCTGCTCTGTTGATTCTGCAGAGTCTACATGACAGTTATCCTTTCTTTTGTAGCACCTTTAATTGCTCATTCACTGGATTGTTACTGGAAAGGTATAAGGTTCTGCCCCCTAGACTCTCAACCATAAGACCAGCCCATCTCCAATGCCGCAATGGCAACCACCACTCCCTCAGAGGCAGAGAGGGCATAGATTGATTTGTCCTGAGCCTCCCCAGCTCTGAAGGGGACCCAGGCATAAAAACAGACAGCTGGCATTTCACTCTACCCTGGGGTTAAACTGCTGTTCCCTACCTCTGTCAAATAAGAGACAGTAATGCTAGACTAAAGTGATGCTTCTGACCTTAAGATGCTTAATAATGATAAGAAGAATAGTAGTTGTAAGTCTGTTTGTTTCTGGTTTCATCTCTACTAAGAAGAATTCTGGAGGAATTGTATGACAGGAAACTAGCCTGGCCTTCCCTGCACTTCTGTGGGCAAAGATAAGGCCAAGATTTTTGCAGAAATTGAAGAGCAAGCTCCAGTGGAACCTGCGGCAATGAGGAAGTAATGGACCATTCCTAACGGGTCAGGAAGGGTGCTCGGCTCCCATGTTGCAGATGCCTGTTTTGAGAGGCTGCAACAGAAATGGCGGGAAGGGGGAAGGGGTATGGGGGAGTTTGGGGGAGGGCTCCAGGATGAGATATTCCAGGAAGGAGGTGTACGTTTAGTTATTTGTAGGCAAGATTGTCTTAGCATAAGGATAAAAAGAATCAGCTAGTAATTTTCCTAATCAATTATTAAATTGGTTGAGATTATTGAAGAGATGGAGGGGGTTGTGCAGGTACATTGGCTGGGGGTAGGGGAGGCATTGTGCCAAGTACATTTCTAATGTTGTTAAATAATATAAAGCTATGTGGTAGGGCAAAATAATTCCAAAGATTTATCAACAACAGAAAGATCAAAACCCAGCTTGAAACCTACTAAAAGCCAAGATCTTGCAATTAGAACTCAATCTTGCTGGTGATATCAAATCAGACACTTTAGTGTTAGTTTTCATTCTGCAAACTCCAAGGAAAATGTGAATGATGGGCATTAAAAGTGCCAATTAGTCATCCCATGATGGTTTGGGTGACCACTTTTGAAGGCCAATTTGAACTCTTTACATGCCTTATTGCAAAGAAACCCTGAAGCTAGTACTCACAAGTATAGCTGCAACAATTATTACAATCTTGTGTAATTTCCTTAGAATTGCCCAATCCTCCTGAGTGCTCTCTCACTGCTCTGGCTTCCATGGTCCCTCTCTGGGGACCCCCAACTTCCCCATACCCAACAACTAAAGAGTTCGTTCTTGGGACAGCCCCTTGCAAGTGCTGTTTGTGTTCTGATTGGCCGGAATTGGTGATTGAAGGTTTACCTGAAGAGGTGCAAAACCTGTCAGTCCAGAGGTTGCAGAGTTTAGACAATGATTTAAGGAATCGAAATACCTTTACCATTATTATAATGTCATCAGTTGTATCCCCCTTAATCACAAATTGGCTTTGCATAGCTTCACCATGATCAATCAGGAGGGGATTATGGAAAGTTCTAGCAAGATCTTCCATCTGCTTGTGGCTCCTGTCATTCCTTCTTTCTAGGCTTCTATTTCCAAAGAAGAGTATGGATCAGCCAAGTGGTTCCCCATCCTGGCTGCACCAAAGAATCACCTTAGGAATATTTGAAAATGCCACACATCCAAAGATTCTGATTTAATTGATCTATAGGTGGGCATCTGTGCTGTCTTTTAGTTCCCTGGTGATTCTCTGAGCAGCCAGGGTGGAGAGCCACAGCTGCTCGCCCACCACTAAGGCTCTGGCACCATGACCGTACCTTGCTCCTTCCACATTACCAATAGAAACAATTTGCTTTCCAGGACTGACAATAGGTGCTGGGTGTAGCCTGGACGAGGTAAAGGACATCTTGGCTAAGATGGTTACCCAGCTCCCAGAGGAGAAGTCTCAGACCTACCGAGCCCTCCTGAAGCATCTGAAGACTCTGGCGGGACAGCAGATCCGGAACATGGCAGTATGTTCCCTGGGCCAGCTGGGCACACAAGCTCCTGCTTTTTACCTTTTTCTCTTTTCTTTTCTTTTTTTGGGGGGGGGGCGGGGTTGGGGGACTGAGGGAGTTGGGGGGGCTCCTATTTCCTAATCTCACTGAAATATTGAAGTCAGTATTGGCAGATTCAGCATGCAAAAGGGTCTCAGCAGACTGAAACAAACTGGAATAATAAATATTTAATATTTAACCAACATTATTTAATAAAATATTTAGAAGAAAACTGTCAGTCAAGTTCAGTGGAGTGACTAAGGAGCAATACAGGTGGGAAAAGGGTGTTGTGGTTTTGCTAATTTCATGATAAGATTGTCACAGAACCTGATTTAGTCTTGGGCTGCATTAACTGAAGTAGAGTATCTGAAATAAGGATGGCAGACGTCTTAGCCTTCAGTGTTCACACTTCGGCTGGAAAACAATGCTTAGATCTGGACGCTCCATTACAACCTCACATGAAAGCACAAGAGACATAGATAGTTTTTAAAATATATAAGCTCCCCTACCCCAAATATACCCCCAAATATATTGGAAATCCTTGGGATAGGAGGGTTCAAGAAAGGACATGTTTTCTTTGAAAAAGCTCTTCAAGTAACTCCAAAATGTTCTCGCCCCCTGTTACGACTCAGCCTAGACACCTCATGGCAAGGAGAAGGTGGCCGGACAGTGAGGGGTGGGAAACCACAGCAAAAAGAAGAATGCTGTGGGGGGCCAGGGTGTGGTCAGAGGGAACCTGAGAGCTGCCTTCTAGTGGGTGTGCACGCCTGAGCACAGGTGCAACTTATTACATGTGATCACAAGGGCGGAAGGATGACCAAGGAGAGAAAGTCCAGGGGGGAAGTTTCAGCTCAGTGGAAATAAGGACAACTAATGGAGGTGTCCACAGAGGATTGGGGGTTCCCTGTCCTCACGGATGTTCTGGCCCAGACCACAGCTACCTGAGGGGTCACCGTAGGTGCCATCACTATGTGGGGAGGAACTGAATGACCAGTCCTGCGATGCTACAGGCTCAGTCAGATCCGAGCCATGTCTCCCAGCGAGAGGAAACGGTAACTGTCAGCCATAGAGTTTCCCCAGAGCTGCGACACGGCAGAGGCCCACGTGAATGGAGCCTGAGATCCTGTGTTCCCAGGGCAGGACAGTGACTCCGTAGCTGGTCCTGTGGCCTTGGGGGCTGTGGCCAAAGCCAGGCAGGGGGTGGCTCAGAATTGGCTGCTGAGCCTCAGGGCTTGGTTTGAAGCCCAGTCCTGCTGCTTCCTAACCGGGAGATCTTGGTGACATTTCACAATTTCTCTGCATCCAGTTTCTTCATCTATAAAACAGAGAGAGTGGCATCATCTCACTGGGTTCCTGTGAGGATTAGGTTTGTGTGAAGAGGTCAGCAGTGTGTGGAACCCACCAAATGCTAGGTGAGTGCTAGTTATCCCCTCCACTCCCAGCCCAAAGCAGCTAACAGGAGGGACAATCTGAACTGAGGCCCCTCTGCGAAGGAGAAAAGGACCCTTTCACTACCACTGAGAAGGTCATAGGCAGGTATCTATGGGGGATAGAAATTGAGGGCCAGAGTGATGGAGTCTGTAAAACTCTCTCTCTTTAGTCCTTAGGGGGACATATTATAAGCCGGCATTTCTATTCAGACCTGAATCCAATTCTGGCTGTGGGTAACACTACCCTCAATCTCATGTCAAAAGGTAAGCTACCCTGGACTCTATTTTTTTCTTTAAGGAACTGCTTCATGTTCAGAGCCCAGGCCTCTGGCTCTCGGTTCCCCATGGGGAGCTCAGGCTCCTGGAGGAAGGCACACTGGTGCAAGGGAGTGGCGGGCACTTCGTTCTAGCAACACACCCACAACCACACACTTCCCACACACTCCGATGGCCCAGGTGTTGTGCTTGGCACGTGAACCCCAGGGGTGGTTTGCAGAAGCCCCCCTGCTCCTCTTCCCATCTCTCCCTCCCCAGCACCAACACACACAGCCCGTGGCCTCCCCCACATCTCCCTCTAAGTTGTCCCCTCCTGTTGCTGTGAGAGAAGCCACACATATCTGGAGATGCACTACAGACATTGTGGGTCCCCTGGAGCAGAAGCACAGCGGAGATGAGTTTTAACTTCAGGCTGAGTGGAGCACTCCCCTAGGGCTCTTCTATGCTAAGCCACCCTTCTGTCTTCCGGGAAGCACTTACTGTGCACTGCCCTCCAGTAACTCCCAGGATGCTAGTGCCGCCCCTTGCTGGGCACTAACTGCCTGCCAGGTCTTGGGCTGGATACCTGCATACAGGGTCTCTAACCCACCCAACTACACAGCAGGGGGCACTTGCGGAGGCAGGGGATGCTTGTCTCTTCTCCAAGCAGGCCACCTCCCCAGGCTGTCCTGTCCTGCCTGCCTGCCTCTAACTCTAAAATTCCCCTACACTCCTCACCTTCTGTCCCTGCCACTCAGCCAGCAGGTCAGTCACTGATGCATTGATACGTCCTGTGTGCTGACCCTGCCCCAGGCAATTGCTACAAGGGGAGCAATGACAATCTCTGCCCCTCCTGAACTTCCGGAGTACATCTGACCAGGAATTATAACCTAACCCTGCTGAAGTATTTGCTGGCTAACACCATGCTGTCCCTCCTGGGTGGGGATTCAGGAAGTGTCGGGGAGAGACTTGGCAGAGGAAAGGCTTCCTCCCACAGTTCAGGCCTCTGTTCAGCTTTGCCTGAGGCCCACCCAGGAGGGAAGGCAGGAAAGGCCTCGCCCTATCAGAAATGGCCATTTTGCTGAGTCCTCCAGGCCTGTTAAAGAACAGGTCAGCTCGTCCCCCAAGACCAAGAGGAAAGCTGAGACTCTCGGGTACTGGATGGAAGGGCTAGCCCAGCCTCTACGCAGAGTCCAGGTTATTTTGCTGTGTTGTTGCCATTACCTTCAGCTTAAGATCTCTGCTTTTCCAGTCCTGCCAAAGCAGCTCCAGCCTGAATGAGGCCTCCACTAAGGCCCCCACCCCAGGGCATGGGATCTACTGACTGAGCCAGCAGGAGGGCCAGCCAGGCAAAGACCAATAGGTGGCTCTTCCTGGGTACCCCTGTCTCCTTCTCAACTACACCCGACTTTCAGGGATTAAACACATGTCAGATTCACTTGGCTGTGGTTCAATCTCACGGCACCTCTTGTGGAGCCACAAACCACTTTTGAAGGCACAGGGCACAGCTCTGTCCACCAAGTGGTGACAGTGGGCTAAAAGGAGGTTTTGCTAATTGTTCCTTTTGCTTTAAAGGAGTAAATAGCTGGGTTAACACCCAGCAGCAACAATAAAAGCAGAAAGTAAGTCCAGTGACCTGGACTCTGTTAAAAGCAAAGACAAACCCTGCATGAGCTTAAATACACCCTTACCTTGATTCTAAGCAGTAAACAGGCTATGTTTAATTAGCTAGCCTCTGCTCTGAAAGAATGAGAGTTGCCCGTGCCTGGCCGGCCTTTGGGGCAGGAAAAGACCCTGGTTCACGTAACAAGTCTCAATGAAAGAAACGTCACGAAGCTGCTCCATGCACCTTCCCTGGGGATGGGAATGGGTGAGCCTTGCCACAGTGGCACGGACTCAAAGCACCATTGCTCTGTGTGAGGAAGATGGCATTTTCTTTTCTGTTACCGACATCTAAAAGTACACAAAAAAATCTTGCTTTCCTTGTTGCAACTGTCCAGAAATATCATTTTCTTCAACAGGTGGTGCACGGCAGATTCCTCTAAATGAGCATTTTCTCGCCGGGTTGGCAAGTGCGGACCTAAAGCCAGAGGAAATCTTGGAATCCGTGCATATCCCTCACTCTCAAAAGGTGAGCATTCCGCTGGCTGCTTTTGAGGGTAGTTTCTCCCTTTTCAAACGGAGTCCAGCCATATTTAGAAATCTGAAAGCAGATGGAAGGAAGATAACTGCACTGAAAACCTGTTTTCTGCCCACTGTGCACTGGCCTGGCACCAATGCCCTCAGACAAGGGAACAGCTCCCGATGTGGATTTGACATTGTTCAGCTGTGGGGGGAAAGGGGGACCACTAAGGGCCTGCAGTCCTGCCTCCACATCCCCCCCTCATGCCCATAGTGGATTCTGGGAGGCAGAAGTTCAAGCTCTCTGGCCATGGAACGGAGCATCTCTGCCTGACCCACAGGGAGGTGGAGGCTAGAGCTCAGCCTCTCAGTTCCCACTCTAGCCAGTTGCAACTGTCAAAGGAACATGAGGAATTCCAGATGTTTGCTGACACCAGCTCCCTGGAATTATTGTGGCCTCCCAGCTGGCTATGAAGATGGCCCTCTCTCCTCACTCCCTGCTCCCTGTGCCTTCCCCAAAGCCAAACCACACTCCATGAGGACATTCTTCCCAGAGAGAGGCATGTGTTATCAGGTTGGGGCTTACTGTAAAGGGTCCTAGATTGTAAGCTCTTACAGCAGTCACATGTATTCAGGAGGTGCAACTGTTATTTCTAAATTCTGAGATACTGCATTGTTTGTATATAACCTGGTAGTTCCAGAAACTTTGGGTATTTATGTGACACCTGAGACTCAGAGTTAGAGCTCTGAAGCTATGAAAGTCAGCAGGAACTGTTTAAAAAGTTGAGAAAGTGATCAGACTTTGACTAGAGACATAAATGAAGCTGATCCGGATAGGACTTACATAAATAAGAATACATTATAAAGGATGATATGGTCCATATTTTAAAGCTTCAATTTCTGTGTGAGTCCAAAGGGAGAGATGTTTACTTGATGCAAAATTTATATTTTGGTAGTACATTACCTAAATTAGCTTGTATTGTCAGTTTAATTGAACACTATTAGTATGGTATCTTGAACAGGGCATGAGATCGTGTTCATTTGTCCAGTTTAGTGTGATACCTCAATATATCCCAGAGTAATTCGGGCAGTGAATAAAGAAGTATTTGCAAAGTCCCCTTGAAGGACTATGGAGAAAGGAGGAAATATTCAACTTCCCTATTTGAGGAATTCCTGATATTCTCGTAAGCAGTGAGGACAACCAAATCAATAGGCTGAGCCCTCAATTTTGGGGTTTGACCCTATGCAACTTACTCCTGCAAAGGAGATGCTAAGCCTACTTAAAATTATGCCTAATAGTCACCCCCAGAGAACCTCTTTTGTTGCTCAGATGTGGCCTCTCTCTAACTCAGCAGTGAACTCACTGCCCTCTACACACACACACAAACACATGGGACATGTCTCCCAGGGATGTAAATCTCCCTGGCAACGTTGGACAGAACTCCTGGGATTCACCAGGACCCTGCATTATGGGATTGAAAAAGCCTTCTTGACCAAAAGGGGGAAGAAAGAAATGAGACAAAATAAAGTTTCAGTGGGTGAGAGATTTCAAACAGAGTTGAGAGGTTATCCTGGAGGTTATTCTTATGCATTATATAGACATCCCTTTTTAGTTTATGGTGCATTGGAGTGGCTGGAGGGAAGTATTTTTTTAAAAAACTGTTGAACTGTGTTCCAGTAGCCTTGATTTTTGAAGATAATTGTGTAACTATATAGCTTTTACAATGTGACTGTGATTGTGAAAACCTTGTGTCTGATGCTCCTTTTATCTAGGATATGGACAAATGAATGTAAAAGTAAGGATAAAAAATAAATAAACAATGGGGGGATAAAGTGTTAAAAATTGGGTAGATTGAAATACTAGTGGTCAATGAGAGGGAGGAGTAAAGGGTATGGGATGTATGAGTTTTTTATTTTTTTCCTTTTTATTTCTTTTTCTGGAATGATGCAAATGTTCTAAAAAATGATCATGGTGATGACTACACAACTATGTGATGATATTGTGAGCCATTGATTGTATACAATGTATGGACTATATGTGTGTATGAAGATTTCTCAATACAAATATTTAAAAAAGAAAAAGAAAAAAAGCCCCTGCATCAGAAGGGCTCCTCCATCCTCACAGGGCACAGAGGTGTCTGCATGGCACCTGGATAGAAGAGCTCATGGAAGTGTTTTCACAGCTCCCTGTGCAGAGACATCTAACCCCAGAGGGGAAGCACAATGGTCCCTATGGGATGTCCAGGACATTTGGGGTGGATCTTTGGGAGAGCAGCAGTCTCACTTTGAACAAGAAGGCCGCCAAGTCATCCTCTGATTGTGTCATGTGTCTTTTGTGTCCCTTTAGATTGAATCTACATGAATAATTAGGGACACCAAAAAGCAGAAACCATGCCCCTGGTTTTGAATATCAAATAACACCAAATGGTTTTTGTCTCCACAGTGGGAATTTGTGTCGGCCTTCCGACAGGCTCAGTGTCAGCAAAATGCCTTGCCCGATGTGAGTGCTGGCATGAGAGTCCTTTTCAAAGAAGGCACAAACACCATTGAGGATCTGAGCATTGCATATGGAGGGGTAGGAGCGACCACCATCAGTACACATAAATCCTGCCAGCAGCTCGTAGGCAGGTAAGCAACAAACTCTGCAGCCTGAGAGTAACCTCGGCATTTAAAATGACAAAGTGGAAAGCTGACTTGGGCAAGCGTTGGTAATGCACAGGGAAGATGGACACTCCTATATGTAAAATCACTGCCTGTTCTTATTGTAATTTTGCTAAATGAATCAAACCTTATTTGACTTGATTAATTGGTAGCCACTCTTTTGGTAAGGGATACAACAAGAAGCGGCCCAGGACAGAGGCGAACCAGCAGGTGGAGGTGTTTTTCTTTCCCTACCTGACCCTAGTTCTCTTATGCATATCAGCACGCCAGCAGGTTCACACGGGGCGATGCCCAAGCGACACCCAATGCTCCCATCACTCTGGTGCCTTCTATTTCTCCCTAAGTGAAGGCATCCAAGTCTGTGTCCTTTCTGCTCAGAATGGAGTTGGCCCTATCATCTATTCATATAATATCTGGGTCTAGGATGTTCTGGCTCTTGAATATACTTGGTTCCACAGTATGGGGCAATGGACAGGGCCCATCCTTACCTGCGGTGACCCTTGAGCCACTTGGTACACCTTCCCCAGGCTTTTATTCCTAAGGGACTTGGTTAGGTGATTTCTGAGTTCCCTTCTAATTCAAAAAAGGAGTCTCTGGAGTCTCTAAAATGTTGCCATCTAATATCTAGCATATGCAATCAACCCTGCCTTTTAACTGGTTCCTTTCCCGCCTTCAACCCCACCAGGTGCTGGAATGAGCTGATGCTGGATGAGGCATGCAGGCTGCTTCTGGACGAAGTCTCCCTCCCAGGCTCGGCTCCGGGTGGGAGGGTGGAATTCAAGAGGACTCTGGTCGTCAGCTTCCTCTTTAAGTTCTACCTGGAAGTTTTGCAGGAACTGAAGAAGCTAGTAAAGCTCTTCTCTGTGCCTGTAAGTGCTCTGGCTTTTGTGTGCTCCTTGCAGCAACAAGTACACAGCTTTCCCACTACTCTTCTTGGGGCGTTCCATGCCATTACCTGTCACTTAAGCCAGCTCTGCTTCTGGGATTCAGCCCTGAAAGCTACCTGGGACTCAGGATGCCAAACTGTCTGCAGTCCACAGATGTTTTTGGCATGCCCCGAGCACAGATATGATATGCTGCCTCTGCCACCACCATGCAACTTTCTTCTTTGAAGATCAATTTTACTGGAGTATAATTTACATATAACAAAATGGACCAATTTAAATTCAGTGCGTTTTGACAAATGTGTATACCCATGTAGTCACCGACACAAACTATAGAACAGTTCCGTCACCCTCCTGCCCCTTCCCCAGGCAACGACTGGTCTGCTTTGTGTCACTGTAGATTAGTTTTGCCTAGTCTAGTTTATATGCAATATGAAATGTAAAATAATTTTTAATTTTAAAAAGACCAAAATTTATATGTATGCTAGTATTTTAAGTTTCTTTCTAGATTTTTGGAGTGTAAACTTCTGGAATAAGTGAAGCAAAGACAAACATCTCCCTCTCCCTTTCCTTCTTCTTTCTCTCGTCCTTATTTTGTTGACACCCAAGCACACATTTAGATTGCCAGTGGGACAGCCCTGCCTAGCCTTGTCTGTCGGTAGCTTTTGCATGTTAGCTTCTTTTGTTCTGAAAGCAGTGTTTCCTTGGTCATTTTTACCTCCTGGGGTGATTTCCCAGGGACCGTCTCCTCCTTCCGTGGCAACTCACTCTACCTGTCCTCCCCGTTCCCCAACCATACCACACCCAACAGTCCACCGTCCTAAGTATCTGGTTTTTGTTTACTCAAATAAAGACCCTCACTAACCACATTCACCAGGGTCATTCTTGCTGCCATTTAATTTTGGAACCAAGACACTTGTAACACTTTCGTGACATTCAAAGCAGTCTTTCGCTTGTATTGCTCTCCCAGGCAAGTTGAGTTGCTCAGAAAACAATCTGGGTCTAGGCCCTTTTGTGTACAGTGAATTCCCACCGCTGCTGGGGAGGCTTCTCCAGCCCTAAGTCACCTCGCTTCTCCTCGCTTCTCCTCAGCCCTCTGCCGCCACCTCCCTGATGGGCCTCTCCCTCCTCAGGGTGACTGGAGGATCAGATTCAAACCAGTCAATCTGGTTCCTCCTTATGTGGAAAAGAGGGACAAGCAAGAAACATTCACAAAAGGTGCAGTCTGGCAGACTGTGTGGATTTTGGCTCTCCAGCTCCCTTGGCCTAGCAGTTTCATAGATAATTCACCAAATTGTTTTCACATGAATCAAAGCCCTCTTTAATCATAGGCTAACCAGCTTCTCTCTATTATTATGTATCATCTCTCAGGACAGCCGTCCTTATCCTGAAATTTCAGAGCAATTCCTAAGTGCTCTGGAAGATTTCCCAGCCACAATACCCCGAGGAGTCCAAACATACCAGGTCAGTGGCTTTAATTTAACTGAAACCTAGAAATTATGAGATAAACTATATGGGGACAACCAATTCAATAGGCTGAGCCCTCAATCTTGGGGTTTGCCCCTATGGAACTTATTCCTGCAAAGGAGAAGCTAAGCCTACTTATAATTTATGCCTGAGTCACCCCCAGAGAACCTCTTTTGTTGCTCAGATGTGGCCTCTCTTTCTAAGCCAACTCAGCATGGAACTCACTGCTCTTCCCCTATGTGAGACATGACTCCCAGGAATGTAAATCTCTCTGACAATGTGGGACAGGACTCCTGGACATTAGCCGGGACCCAGCCTCATGGGATTGAGAAAGCTTTCTTGATCAAAAAGGAGAAGAGAGAAATGAGGCAAAATAAAGTTTTGGTGACTGAGAGATTTCAAACAGAGTTAAGAAGTTATCCTGGAGGTTATTCTTATGCATTATTTAGATATCTCTTTTTAGTTTAAGGTGTATTGGAGTGGCTGGAGGGAAATATCTGAAAAAAAAACTCTTGAACTGTGTTCCAGTAGCCTTGATTTTTGGAGACAATTATACAATGTGACCGTGTGATTGTGAAAACCTTGTGTCTGATGCTCCTTTTATCCAGGGTATGGACAAATGAGTGAAAAATAAGGATAAAAAATAAATAAATAATGGGGGGAATAAAGGGTTAAAAATTGGGTAGATGGAAATACTAGTGGTCAATGAGAGAGAGAGGTAAGGGGTATGGGATATATGAGGTTTTTCTTTTTTCGTTTCTTTTCTGGAGTGATACAAATGTTCTAAAAATGATCATGGTGATGAATACACAACTATGTGATGATATTGTGAACAAAAAAAAAAAAGATAAGCCTCAGTTGTACTGTACAAGCAAGCTTTTCTAGTCGTGATTTGTTTTTAAGTCCTACCTTTCTAGTTGTTACTAGCACATTGGTTCTTCGTTTAGGACAAGTCAGGGAGATGATGGAATCTAAAATCAGTTCCAAGCTACCACTAGATGTAGTCAAGACTGAATCTGATCAGCTGACTAATGTACAGGCTAATGATTGGGCGCCTCTTCAAACTTCTATTCTTTGGGCATTTGTTATTTACTCAGAAGAATAGCTGAGCCAGGTGTGAGGGGAAGACAAAGCAAGAGAGTAGCAAGGTTCAGCCTGATTTCAAATGTTTAATCTCCAATCAGCAAAACAAATCACATTCTTAAAGGATTATTGAAATATTATCTACCATTACTATAGCCCTCCTACACTCCCAGGGAGGTTTGTGTGATGCTTGCAGGGGGAAGTTGCAGAACTTTAATTGGATTTGGTGGACTCTACTGCCATCTACTCCCACCCCACTCCACCTCCAGAGGTCCTAATCAAGTAGATGCTCACATTTTGGGCCTAGATTTTGGTCCCCCACCCTCAGAATTCTATCACTTTAGGCTTCATTACCATAATCACCTTATGTGTGAACAGGTTTATCATTGGAGAGGTGTGAAACAGGACAGGGAGAGCCTCCAAATTCTAAAAGAAAGGGATACAAGAGCATGACTTGGGAAAAGATACCAAAAACTGAAGCTGGGGTGCCCTTTCACCAAAAAAGGTTGGCCCTGTCTAAGGCATTGCCACATAACTGAAATGACAATTCCCAGCTCTAGTTACATCATTAAATTACCACTCTCATCATCTGACCCGCTCCAGTGTCCTGTTGCCAGAGGGTGACCAGCTGATTTCTCAATCCTGAATCAGGAGTATTGGCAATAGGCCAGGCCACTTCTGAAAAATAAAGGTTTCTGGGAAATTAAAAGGTTTCATATCTTACTCTGTAGAGTGTGAATTCTCACCAACCTCTCCAAGATCCAGTTGGACGCCCCATCATGCACCTGTCAGGTCTCAAACATGCCACAGGAGAAGCCATATTTTGTGATGACATCCCCACGGTGGATAAAGAACTTTTCATGGCTTTGGTGACCAGTACCAGGGCTTATGCAAAAATCCTGTAAGTAAATGTAAAGCCTTTTAAAAGCCCATCTGTGGATTACCTCTGAGTGAAGTGCCAATTTCCCTGCAATGTCCTGGGCCAAAAGAACCTAAAATAGAAAGAATAAAGAAAAGGCCATCAGCCCCAGGAGGAGGAATGAAGAGATTGAGAGATGACCATTATGAAAGAGTGAACAAAAATCATAGTTATGTGTTCCTTGCTTCCATCCTTAACTTCACAAAACTTCATCTCCCTGAAGGCATGGTGCAGAGGAGTAGTTTTGATTTAGGGCTGATACTCAACCATCGTTAAAACATTGAAATACCTACTTCACTACCAATTTGTAATTGGCCAGTGTCCTAAGCTTCCAGAGTTGACCTCACTGCTGCCACACTGGCCCCACCCCCATTCTGACTGATCAGGACCTAAGCTGGACCAGTTGTTGCACATTTTGATTTTCAATCATGCACTATCCCTCCCTTGGGTTTGGGGCCCTTAAATCTTGCTGATTTCTACTTCTTAAATATTTTCTCTTTGCTCAGCTCAGTTGACTTGTCTGAGGCCATTGAAATTCCTGGTGTGGTTGATGTGATAACAGCCAAGGACATTCCAGGCACCAATGGTGCTGAAGATGACAAACTGTTGGCCATAGATGAGGTACAGAATATGCCTTCCAAATGACTTTGTGCAGATCCTCACCAAGGTACCAGCTCTAGCCTCCCAGCTCTCTCTGCCATTAGGCAAACAGAAGTGCCAAGTCGTGCTGCTTCTCCCCACCCCTAACATCTTGATCCAGACCTATTCTTCTAGAGTGAGGAAATAAGATGGGAAAGGGTAACATTGCTGAAAAGCAACAAGTCTTAGTTCTGCCACTAATTATGTGCTCTAGACTCAATTTACCCTTATCTGAAGAAAAAAATGCAAGGAGCTGATCTGAATCAGGATAATGTATCTTTTAAAGATCAAGAAAAGGAAGTTCAAAAACCATAGCTTCTCCCTCTTATGAATACTGAACCCTCTCCCTTCCCTGAAGCCCTCCTCCACCTCCCACCTCCCACCTTGCCATCTTAGACCTTTTAATCCAGTCCAGCAATCATTACTTGAGCACTTCCTTTTAGAGCCAGGTGCCTAAATTCATATTCCAGGTCTGCCACTCACTAACTGTGAGACCTTGGGCTTCATCATCTATAAAATGAGACTAATCAGAGCACCCATCTCACTGTATTGTTGTGAGATTAAATAATTAATACATGTAAAGTGCTTAGAACAGCATTTGGCATGTGAAGGCTCACAACCAAGTGTTAACTATTATTATCATATGTCAATAAATCCAGAACAAATTGTTTCTCCTCCAGCCTCGGAACAAATCGCTGGTATTTTGGTTGAATTCCAAATGAAGAGATGGGCTGTCATTTAGGGACCATGTTGTACAAAAAAATACTTATCTTTAAACTCCAAAATGATACCATAAATGTAACACACATGAACCTAGCGCAGTAGAGGGCACAGCAGATGCAGGTCATAGCTAATTTCACATTCACTCTGAGGCTTACATTCTCTGAGTAAAATGGCAGGTGGAACTATCTTGTATTAATCGATTTATTTTTTTCACTAAAATTTTTTTAAAACATTTGGTCAAACATATATATTTGAACGTGACCCCACTGTGGTTATTATTGCCTAGCAATGACATCTAAGACTCCAGATTCTACTGGGGCTGAGCTCAGCCTACTCCCACCCAGAAGTTTGCACCCATTCCCTGCGGGTACTTTCCACAGGTACTTTGTGTGGGCCAGATTATCTGTGCCGTGGTTGCAGAGACAGATGTACAGGCAAAACGTGCAACTGAAAAGGTAAAGATCACCTATGAAGATCTGGAGCCCAAAATCCTCACCATTGAGGTAAGCAGCCTGGCCCATTCTTTCCCAAAAAGTTGTAGAATCAAAAGTAACTTTTTATGTGGAGCTGTGTTCCAGTAGCCATGTTTCTTAAAGATGATTGTATAATGAAATAGCTTTCACAATGTGACTGTGTGATTGTGAAAACTTAGTGTCTGATGCTCCTTTTATCTACCTTATCAACAGGTGAGTAAAACATATGGAATAAAGATAAATAATATGGGGAACAAATGTTAAAATAAATTTAGAGTGAAATGATGGTGATCGGTGAGGGGGAGGGATGGGGGTATGGTATGTATGAATTTTTTTCTGTTTTCTTTTTATTTCTTTTTCTGAATAGATGCAAATGTCCCAAGAAATGATCATGATGAGGAATATGCAACTATATGATGATATTGTGAATTACAGATTATATACGTAGAACGGAATGATCAAAAGTTATGAATGTTTGCGTTTGGTGTTTTTTGGTATTTAAAAAAATTTTTTAATTAATAAAAAAAAGTAACTCTTTAAATATCTTTGTGAAAGACTCATCTGGGGCTTTGATTTTTTCTTGTCACTAGCTTGCTCTGGAAAAATGAGCTTTCTCTGGAAGATATCCCATGTACAAGGTAGAATTAGCTTTGGCTCCAAGAAACAGAAGAAAATAAAAACAGAATAGAAGTTTATTTCTCTCTTACATGCAAAAAGTCCAAAGTGATCTGTCCAGGGCTTATATGGTGTTACAAGTGTCAGGATAGGCTCCTTCCATCTAGTTGCTCCATCATGTATAGTTTCCATTCTCCAGGTCACATTTTGCACCAGAATGGCTGCTGAAGCTCTGACCATTAAATCCACATTTCAGATAGTAGGGACAATGAGGGGATGAAGAAGTGCAGATTCTCTCCTTTAAGAACACTTCCCAGAAGTTGCACATACCTCCCTACGTCTTATTGGTTAGAGTCTCATCACAGGCCACATCTAACTGCAGGGGAAGCTGGGATGTATAGAGTCAAGGCTTTAGTAATCCTTTTTGCTAGTTTGCTGTACAAATCTAGAACACATTCTCTCTGATATCTTATCTCTGTGGTGGGCCAAATACTCTAGTATGCCTTTCTTTATTTTATTTTATTTATTTATTTATTTATTTATTTTATTTATTTATTTTGCATAGGCAGGCACCGGGAATCAACCCCGGGTCTCCGGCATGGCAGGCGAGAACTCTGCCTGCTGAGGCACTGTGGCCTGCCCCGCCTTTCTTTATATGACTCCTTTCATGTGTCTTAGTAGATTGTGATTTGTAGGAGATAACTGTCTTTTGTTTAAGAAAAAACTGCCAACAGAAAAAAACTTATGAAGAATTGACTTGGCTTTTTTCCTGTTGTTCAGGATGCAATAAAACATAATTCATTCCTCTGCCCTGAAAAGAAACTTGAACAAGGAAACATTGAGGAGGCATTTGAAAGAGTCGATCAAATTGTTGAAGGTAAACTACTCAGGATGTTAATAGAGTCCTTGCCCAAGTCTGTTCTGAAGCAGATACTGAATGCATACAATTCCCCGTCAGAAAGAAATTTTATTTGATTTTCCTCTAAAATAATCATGACAGATAACCTTTGGAGCAAACACATCACATTAGAGCATATTTTCATTTCCCCGGTCACAAGGTGTTCTCGGTTTTACCTGCCAACATCTTGTCCTTTTGTAGGTTGTTAAGGCGTTAGCTGGTTTTCGTCTCCTTGGGAGTCGGGTCTAGGCATTTGACTAGGAACCCAGCTTCTGACAGGACTCCAGGACCCTAACAGTTTCCCTTCTAGAAAATACCATTTGCCCACTGGAAGGGTTGTTTTGTGGAGATTAACAATGTTTATGTACCTTCTAAAGTCTTAGAGCTTTACCAAATTACTTTTATGCCTCTTCCTCTCCAAATGTGTGCACAGTGTATGTGTGCGTGTGTGTATGTGTGTGTTTAGAGGTAGGAGTAGGGACAGAAT
This sequence comes from Myrmecophaga tridactyla, assembly GCA_004026745.1. Lineage (NCBI taxonomy): Eukaryota > Metazoa > Chordata > Mammalia > Pilosa > Myrmecophagidae > Myrmecophaga > Myrmecophaga tridactyla. The sequence goes on along the minus strand of PVIY010003970.1, from coordinate 57,302 downwards.
AAATGGAAGAAAATTCCTAAGATCTTGGTTAGTCAAGAGAAGAATAAGGAGCCTGGCATTTTAACTTTTTACCTAGACCTGTGGTCTCCAAAACAGCTTGGCCTTGATTGCCACAAGAAAAATGCCTGGTCTGTCCATTCCTTGTCAAGGTCAAGTCCAGGCCAGCCACTCCATGTCTTATTTGCTTTTGAATTCCCAAAAATGGCAGCTGACAACTAGCATGCAACCTCGAGAGTCTCCCTGTGCTTGTGCTTAATAGGAGAGGTCCATGTTGGAGGACAGGAGCATTTTTACATGGAAACACAAAGAGCACTGGTCATTCCAAAGAAAGAGGACAAAGAACTGGACATTTATGTGTCAACGCAGGATCCAGCCCATGTGCAGGTGAGGTGCAAGGTAGCCCCAACCTCCCCAACTTCCTAACTCCATCACGCAGTCAGTCCCTCCAGCCTCACGGTGGGCAGCCACTTTACCTGCAGAAACTTTACCTGCAGCCACTTTACCTGCAGAAACTTTACCTGCAGAAACTTACAATCCAAGTACTGGACATCGGGAAAGCAGCTCAGACTGTAGAACCTTTTTAAATTTCTGTCTTGCAAGTAAATCAAAGAAGAGCCACTGTCACTTTAGGTTTAAAGACTAGATTCATTTGCATCATGCTTACATGAACTCTGTGATTAAATGACAACAGAATTACTTTTTTATTTGATTTTTCTCTAAAATAATCATGACAGATAACCTTTGGAGGAAACACATCACATTAGAGCATATTTTCATTTCCCCAGTCACAAGGTGCTCTCGGTTTTAGCTGCCAACATCTTGTCCTTTTGTAGGTTGTTAAGGCGTTAGCTGCTTTTCATCTCCTTGGGAGTCGGGTCTAGGAACCCTGCTTCTGACAGGACTCCAGGACTCTAACAGTTTCCCTTCTAGAAAATACCATTTGCCCGCTGGAAGGGTTGTTTTGTGGAGATTAACAATGTTTATGCACTAAATAGTCTGAATCTGTTTTATGGAACTCTATCTCAATTTTTGCATTGATGTGAATGAATCCTGCTGTAATGTTGTATTTCAGAAAACAAAAAGCTTCTTTGCCACTTCACTCTTGTCAAACCTTCCCATTATCTCACTTTCGCAGAAAACGGTATCCTCCACGTTAAGCATCCCCATCAACAGGATCACCTGTCACGTAAAACGAGTGGGTGGAGGTTTTGGAGGGAAGGTGGGAAGACCCGCTGTATTCGGAGCTATTGCAGCTGTGGGCGCTATCAAGTAAGTGTGTTTGGGGCTAGAGGCAGGTGTTAAATGCACCGAGCTGAGGACCAAGGCAGAGGCCTGGGAGTCACAGAAACCATCAAGGGAAAATCAGTTAAACATTTATTCCCCACTAGGGTTTGTGCTTTCTCAAACATGCCTGTACATTAGAATTGTTTGGGAAGCTTTTAAATTCCCATGCCCAGGCTGCAACGTTGCTGACCTAAGTAGGCATCAGTATTTTTTTTAAACCCAGGCTGCTGTCATAACCAACTGTGTGTCCTTGGGCAGCCAAGCCTCCTGTCTCTTTGTCTTTATCTACAAAATGTGGATAATAATATCCACCCTCCCACCTCCCAGAGTTATCGCAAATATCAAACATACATAGAAGGACTTAGAAAGGTCAATATGCTATAAAAAGAAAAAACTGTTATTTTTAATTGACTGTCCAGGGCTGCGGCTGCTCATCCCTGAGTGTCAGGGGAAGGTGGCCAATTTAGGGATAGGGCGAGTCAACCTGTCCAAGTGGAGTGCCAAGGGAAAGGCTGGCCCTCCCTTTTCCTTTCTACTCTCTGCCCCAAGACAGGGGTTTAAAAAGGAATGGCTCACCATCCTCTGCCTGCCTTCCCCTGGGAAAAGCTGGCTCTTCGAGTCGTGCTCAATGGACAGATAATTCATCCTCGAAGAGGTCTCCTAGGCTAACCTCAACCCAGAGGGCTCACACCTTAGCATTCATGTTTAATGTCAGTGCTGGTTTCTCTAGTACTTGCTCATTTTCTATGGTTATTTCTATGATATTTTGTCAGAGTCCCAATCAGCCTGCAAAGGTCACCAGTCACACTTCTTTTGACAGCTTCTTTGTAGTTCAGAGCTAGGTCCAGTGGCACTCAGATAAGAGTCTCTGTCTGCAAACAGAGGTGGGAAAAAGTAGTATCTGAAGCCCATCTCCAGTTCTTTCCGTTATGAGCCCTTCCCTACTCACAGACATCAGGAAACCATCAAGGGAAAATCAGTTAAACATTTATTCCCCACTAGGGTTTGTGCCTTCGCAAACATGCCTGTTCCTTAGAATTGTCTGGGAAGCTTTTAAATCCTCATGCCCAGGCTGCCATGATGCTGACCTAGGTAAGCATCAGTATTTTTTTTTAACTCCCTCCAATGATTCCACTGTGCAGCCAAGTGTGAGCAGCAGTGCCCTAAAACACAGCTTCCTCTTAGGTTACAGCTGCCTTGCATTAACTGATCCCTACAGCGTGTTCCCAATCCTCCCTGATTAATAGGAGTAACCTGAGGTCATTAAAATTTCTGCCTCCCATCCCAGACCCACTGAATTAGAATCACAAGGAGAGAGACCTAGAAACTGTACATTTAACTAGTGCTCCAGATAAGTCTCATCATGAAGGAAGGCTCAGAAAACCGGCCCTAAATTAGTGGATTTTCAACATGTGCCTCTTAAGACAGCTGCATCAGGATTACTGAGAGTGCTTGGGAAAATGCAGATTTTAGGGTCCCACGCCAACCTACCAATAAGAGTCTGAGTGCTAGGGGCCAGGAATATGCATTTTTCACCAGCGTTCCAGATGATTCTTCTGCCTTTGGAGGTCTGGAAACCTCTGCCTTCCAGATACGGAAAGTCTGAGGCTCCCCCTACCCAAGAGCGCAACGTGGCCAATATAGTGGCATTTGAGGGTGAAAATGAAGATGCTAAACCAAACACCCTAGGACAAGTGTTTGGTCTTGTTTTTCCAGTGGTGATGTTAAGTTTGTATTTATCTCTTCACACTATTACTCCTTTTTAACCAGATGGTGGGTATCCACACTATGTCTGAACCTGTGTGAAGGTCAAACTTGAAGCCATAAGTAACAACTTGAATGGCATATGACATTAAGTCCATTTGCTAGACCACCAACCATTGAATTATAGGCCACAGAGACAATAATAATTTAGTCAGACTTTCATTCAGACCAGTGCCAAGAATACATTGTGTACATCAATAAATATATAGGGATGGATGGACAGATAGATGGATGGTAAAATGAGTGACTGGGCAAAGTGGAAGAGATGGATGGAGAAGCTGGTTAAGATTTGTTTTCTTTAGAACTGGTCGTCCCGTTCGTCTTGTTCTTGATCGTGAAGAAGATATGTTAATAACTGGGGGAAGGCACCCATTATTTGGAAAATATAAAGTGAGTATTAAAGAGGAAATTAAATGTTTACTTTATTTCATTTTAATGGTTTTATCCTTTTCTATTATTTTGCTAAATTCTAAAAATATTATTCTTAACATCTAAAAAAGTAAATGAAGATGCTATAAATTTGAATCCTCATGACATTTTATGAGGAATTTTTAATAAATCTAATGTATAATTATAAAGAAGAGCAATGATAAAAGTACAATTTCAGGCAGTGATAAAAACACTACTAGAAGGACCAGGAGTTTACATTGGCGGTTCCTCAAAGATGAAAACAGTGAAAGAGACTACAAACATTGTTAGGCCGAAATTCCTCGACTATACAAATATTGTTTTACAGAAGAAATACTTAAAAATCAGCAACTATTTTAACTGCAAAGTCATTATTTACTAGTGTTTCAACCAAGTAGTTATGAAAGTGTCACAATAGTTCTTTGCAGATAGGAAAAAAGAATCTACTAACCAGTAAAAAAAAAAGGTTTAAAAATTTTTCAAGCCACATTCATTGTACTTTTATGCAACTATAGCATAAATACCCTTAAAAATACTTGTAAACTACTATGGACAAATCGTAAGACAGAATAAAGTTATGAATTATGTAACAACATGGATGGATGGACCTTAAGGACATTATGCTGAGTGAGGTTAGCCAGAACAAAAGGACAAATACTGTATGGTCTCACTGATATGAATTGACATTAGTGAATGAACTCAGAAAACTTCGGTTGGTAACAGAGACCATCAGGAGATAGAAATAGGGTAGATATTGGGTAATTGGAGCTGAAGGGATACAGATTGTGCAATGGGACTGATTATAAAAATTCAGAAATGGATAGCACAATACTATCTGACTATAATACAATAATGTTAGAACACTGAATGTGAAAAGGTTAGAGGGAAGAGGGCTGGGGGCAAATATGAAACCAGAAGGAAAGATAGATAATAAAGCCTGAGATGGTATAATCTAGGAATGACCAGAGTGTATAATGATGGTGACTAAATGTACAAATTTAAAAATGTTTTTGCATAAGGAAGAACAAAGGAATGTCAATACTGCAGGGTGTTGAAAATAGATGGGAATTAGTATTTTAAAACTGTAACTTACGTGTGAGACTAAAGTAAAAAATGTTTATGTGGTACAAAATTTATATTTTGGCTAGTGCATTTCCTAATATAACTTATATGGACAGCTTAATTGAACAGCATAGTACATGGAACCTTGAGTAGGGCATGAGATTTTGTAGGTTTGTCCAGAGTGATGCCCCAATAAATCCCAGAGTGATTTGAACAGTGAATAAAAAAGTATTTGTGAAGTCCCCTTGGGGGAATGGTGAGAAAGGGGGAAAATTCAACTTCCCCAAATGGAGAGTTCTTGATATTCTCACAAGCAGTAGGGACAACCAAAGCAATAGGCTCGGCTCACAATCTTGGGGTTTGTTCATATGAAACAATCCCACAAAGGATAGGTTAGGCCTACTTAAAATTAGGTCTAAGAGTCACTCCCAAGAGAACCTCTTTTGTTGCTCAGATGTGGCCTCTCTCTCCCACCCAACATGACAGGCAAACTCACTGCCCTCCTCCTGTCTACGTGGGACATGACTCCCAGGGGTGTGGACCTTCCTGGCAATGTGGGACAGAAGTCCTAGAATGAGTTGGGACTCAGCATCAAGGAATTGAGAAAACCTTCTTGGCTAAAAGGGGCAAGAGCAAAATGAGACAAAATAAAGTGTCAGTGGCTGAGAGATTCCAAACAGAGTTGAGAGGTTATTCTGGAGGTTATTCTTACACATTAAATAGATATCACCCGTTTAGTTAAGGTGTAATGGAGAGGCTGGAGGGAACTGCCTGAAAATGTAGAGCTGTGTTCCAGTAGCCATGTTTCTTGAAGATGATTGTATAATGATATAGCTTTCACAATGTGACTGTGTGATTGTGATGCTCCTTTTATCTACCTTATGAACAGGTGAGTAAAATATATGGATTAAAAATAAATAAATAATAGGGGGAACAAATGTTAAAATAAATTTAGTAGATTGAAATGCTTGTGATCAATGAAAGGGAGGTATGTATGAATTGTTTTCTGTTTTCTTTTTATTTCTTTTTCTGAATTGATGCAAATGTTCTAAGAAATGATCATGATGATGAATATACAACTATGTGATGATATTGTGAGTTATTGATTATATATGTAGAATGGAATGATCATATGGTAAGAATGCTTGTGTTTATATGTTGGTATGTTTAATAAATAAAGTAAAATAAATTAAAAATACTTGTTAGCATCTACCTGACAACAATACCACTTTACAAATTTGTGATTGAATTGTTAGGAATGTTCTAATGTAATGTTTCCATATCAAACATGCTCTATTTGGGAAATGCTTATAGCATACACAGCTAGATTTTTTCTGATTTTGTCATTGCTTTCCATTACTAAATTATTTTATAACCTACGTTACAAAGTTATAGTTTTCCATACCACAGCACGATGTTATTACTTTCACTGACATTAGTAATTTTATAATTATAAAGGAAGAGCCATAGTTGCCCATTGAACTTTTATTTAGCCTTCAAAGCACAGAAATTAATTCTCATAGCTACTGTTATCTTCTGGTCCTAAGAGCAACATATGAGCACACTGCCAGGATTGTGGAAGTTGTTGTCAGGGTGACAGTAAAGTTATCTAGTTTTGGCCTGGATTATAAATTAGGCTTTATATCACAGTGGTGAGACTGTTTTCGTACTAGTGTTAAAGATGGTTCTAGACAGTTGATATTTTGGTTACTGTAATAACATAAAATATGATTAAAAAGAAAGAAATGAACTTTGTGAAAAATCCAAATTTTATTTTAAAAGAAACATAGTTTCACTTCCCAGTAAACATTATATGTATACACACACACACACACACACAAACATACACAGATTTATATACACACGTCCTCATTCAAACCTAGCTACAGAGTTTTGCTTGGTTATTGAGAACTATTTGTAAATTGGCATAATAGATGTTTATATGTAAATGGGTTATTCCAAAATTCTTGAAAATTTAAGAAATTTCTCATTTATAAATTAGGACTTTTTCTTCATGAAAAGCCAAAGGTTAAGCATCAGTCTAGCACTTGTAGACTAGCACTACAAATTCTGAATTTGTAGATGATTTTCCTACATTTCCTAACTGCCCTGTGAAAATTATTCAACATTTCCCTTAGAGTAGATGATGATGGCCAGTGATATGGTTTCTGCAGATGTATTTTACCCTTATTTTCAGAAAGGCAAAGGGACCAGGGCCAATCCTTTTTGGTAAAATTTACAATATTACATGGAAATTTTTCTCTTCTATCTGGAATGTATAAAAATGGTCAGGATGGGCAAGACAGGAGTGGCAACTTCAGAAAAATACAAGTTCTTCGAATGGTAACAACAGTGCTACCTCACATTAACACACCCTGCAGCCATTTACAAAATACAGTCCTCTCCTCGGTAAAAGGAGAGCAGTCATTCAAGAAAGCTACATCCCAGAGGCTTTCCCATAACACCACACACAGGCACTCACACCAAGCCACTCAAGATTTCCAGAGACTTCTCTGCAAGGGAAAACCCACAGACTAAATTAAAAGGAAACCAGTAAAAAATGAAGGAAAATCTTCCAAAAGTAAGGAGCAAGAGGGCAGAAAACATATGCTGGGAAATAGCAAGGACATTAGAATGCCACACTGTCTGTGAAGCCAGGAAATTATGTGTTGAAGGGAAAGGGCTTGCGAAAATCAGGTCAGAAGAGGTCTTTGTCAGACAAGCGCTGGAAAGCAAGACAAGAGCCAGGCGTGATACACCAAAGAGCAAGCAGGGAACAGACTGTCGTCAGTCCTGCCTGTTGTGAAACCAGGGTGTAGCTCACACTTGGGATGAGAATCATAAACCGATCAGTAAAATGGTCATCATTTGGTGACAGGTGGGATTCATGAACAACGGGCGAATCAAAGCTTTAGACATTGAGTGCTACATCAACGGAGGATGCACGCTGGATGACTCGGAGCAGGTACGGACACCAGAAACCAGCGAAGTCCTTGACCATAAATAGAAGGCAAAATTTCTAGATCAGTCTTTATGGATCATGTTGCCTCAAGTAGTTAACAAATTCCACAGTTTGACTCTGTCCCTGTTAGAGATTAAAAAAAAAAAAAAAAAAAAGGTTCTCCAATATATGTGAACATCTTCTTTTACCTTAGGTAACGGAATTTCTTATTCTAAAGCTGGAAAATGCATATAAAATTGGCAACCTCAGATTCCGGGGCCGTGCGTGTATGACACATTTACCATCCAATACAGCCTTTCGAGGATTTGGCTTTCCACAAGGAACCCTGGTAACAGAATCTTGTATCACAGCTGTGGCAGCCAAATGTGGCCTTCCACCAGAAAAGGTAAGACTGTTGCCAAGGTCATACCCAAGGTCACCGAGGAATGAGATGCGGTGAGGGATAAGGGAACACACTAGAAGAACCACACAGTTTGCCCTCGCTCAGAATTCATGATAAATTAAGCACCACCTAAAAGAACTCACCCCCCCATCTTACTCCCTATCTTAAACAAAGGTTTCTCTTTGTTGTTGTTTTTTAATTTGTACAACAATACTTACTCTTTTCAAAATTCGAGCAATACTAAAATAATTGAAGTGAAATGAGTGAAAGCCTCCTTTTCCTTCTCCCTAGTCCCTACTGGTTCAGGGCAATCATAATTAGCAGTTCACTTTTTATCGTTTTAGACCTTTTTCTGATTATCTACCCATTTATATTCATATGCACATATGTAAAAATTGACATATAAACATATATTCACACAGAGTTATTTACCAAATGAGACCATGAACTACATATTATTCTGCTTGACAATATGTCATAGCCATCTTTCAATGTTAGTAAAATGAGCCACTTCATTCTTTTTATGTATCAGGCAATATAGATGTACTGTAATTAATTAACTACTCCATTGTTGATACACATTCAGGTGATTACCCATTTTTGCCTATTAAAATGATCCTGAATTAAACATCTTGATACATAGGTACCAAGGGTATATCTTTGCCCTATTGTGTAAATATATCTGCAGGGTAAATTTACAGAAGTGGGATTACTGGTGCACTTGAAAACTTTTGAGAGATACTGCCAAACTGTCCTCCAAAAATTTTGTTTTGTGCAACATACTACAAGCCACCCAGATGTAGGTTGTGCAAGACCAGAGAGAGGCAGCCTGCAGCAATCGAGGTCATTGTTAACCCTCTTCCACTCCCCACATGTTCCAGTCAGACCCCAGCCTACTTTTTCTACTTCTGTCCCCTGTTTTGCCACTAAGACCCTCTGCTCCAGAAAGGACTCTCTATTATTGTCCCTCAAACCCCTTTTTCCCCCAAATTCAACAGGGAGACCCACCATGTTTGTGACTTGTGATTGTCAGAGTTTCTAATACACAAGGGAATGACAAAATACTGTACAAGGAAGCCAATAATTTTCCTAAGAAAAGTCACATAGTGTTCCAGGGGTACAAAGGAAGAAGACAGCCCATTGGCAAGGGAAGAGGGAAATGAGGAAGAGCTTTATAGAGAAGAAGGCAGTTGAAATAGGCCTTGAAGAATGATAGGCACAAATAGGGGGAGAGTAATCTGGACAAGTGTAACATGAACAAAGAGAATCAACCTCTGTGTACCTCGGTTTCCTTATCTACAAAGTGGGGACAATATGATCCCCCCCCCCACAGAGTTCCAGCCAAAATCAAATGGGTACGTATTCATTAAAGAAACTGTTTTCATCAACTGGAAGTACTATATTGATTTTGGTGCTGATAATTACACTTTTGTTGTTGCTATTGTAAGCCCGGGATAATGAAAAACTGAATCATATCTCAGTGGGCTTTCGTTATTCTTTTTTAAGTGCTAGCTTCCACGACCTAAGGCACACCCATATTCAAGTAAATTTTTTAAAAGATTGAACCACACATTCCAAAGGCAATTGAAAGCTTAGAGGAGATTTGCTGTTTGTCATTACCTGCAGTGCTAGTCCTCTCCAGCAGAGCAAATCTTTAGTTACGCAATAAATCCTTGCTTGACTATAGACACGCACTGTCCACCAGCTCTGCTACATCCCTGAAACTTGTAGGAAAAGAAGAAAAATCTGCCTCCCTAGATACCTTCATCCCACTGCCCCTCACAGACCAGTCACCACCGCCACCCTTCACTTCCAGGAGAAAGAGACTCTGACTGATGCATTGAAGAAGAGATAAATATCTCACAATTATTTTTGCAAAAGCACATGTTGTACAAGAAAAAGAAGAAATGGCCACTACCTCCCTCCCCACTCAAGTTTGTGCTTTAGTTGGAAGCCTTTTCCAGTCTCTGTTTTGGGGTGAGTTTCTGTTTTACTAAATCTATTGACTCAATTCCCCCCCTCCTTTCAGATAAGGGAGAAAAACATGTACAAAACAGTTGATAAAACCATCTACAAACAAGCATTCAGTCCTGAGACTCTAATACAATGTTGGAATGAATGTCTGGACAAGTCTTCCTTTCACAGCAGAAGAAAGCAAGTGGGAGAGTTTAATAAGAAGAATTATTGGAAGAAAAAGGGCATTGCTATTATCCCCATGAAGTTTTCAGTTGGCTTTGCTGCAACAACTCACCATCAAGTAAGACTCCTTTTCCTCCCCATTAGTGGGAAACTCTATAAGGTAACAACCCTCATGTCAGGGACCCTCCTAGACCAATCGGCTTGTGCTGACTTTGGGAAAGTGTCATTTACCAGGGCACTGAGCCCCTCCTCTGTGTGGGAAAAATGTGCTGAACTCTCCTAAGCAGCCTCCATCAGCAAGCACTTTTTATGAAGTACAGTAGCAAAAGATATCAATAGCAGAAAATAATAGCATTAGCAAGCATGAAACCTTCAGCAGCACAATTTCTGGGATGGAATATTGGCCCCACTGGTTCACCACTATTCAAAAGAGAACAGAAGCCCATTAGGCCTGTCGTGCTGTACTTTCCAAGCTCAGGGGTTTCATGGCTTGTGTGGGAATGGGGCGTCTACTGGCACATGCCCAAGATGCCCTCAGCATTCCTTGGTGCACCTAAGTTAGGGCAACTGGTCCATTTCACCCTGACCAGTTGACAGTTTCAAGCTGCCTCTCCCAAGAATCTGTGCCAATTCTGGTAGGGAAATGGGGATGGGAGTCCAGAAATCCACCCACATAAATTTCCACTTAGAGGTAAGTCATTCACAGCTTCTACCCAGAAGGGCAGAGGAAGGGCAGCATATAGATGAGTCCATTAAATGGCACCAGCCCTGGTACAGAAGAGTCTTCCCAGCATTTCTGTTCACTGAAAGCAGAAAACCCAGCAATTGTGAAAATCTTACATGCATTAGCTTTCCCTCGTGTATATCATTGAAAGCATTCTTCCATTTGCACTCAGCTACTAGCAGCCAGTACACACACACACACACACACACACCACAACAACAACTGACCTGCCAAAGGAAATCCTTTTTAGGGAATATAACAATGTCCCCAAAATCCATAATCAACTGGAGTCAGGCAGACCTGAGAAGTCTCTGGACCTGCCACTTACTAGCTCTGTGACATTAAGCAAGTTATTTTATCTTTCTGAGCCTCAGCTTCCTCAATTATAAAATGAAAATAATAATAACTCTCTCTTAAGATTAATGAGGATAAAATGAAATAGTGAATGTAAAGCACTTGGCAGTGTTCCTGGCCCACTCTGGGCTGCCCTAAGCTGTGTCTTAAGGAGGTGTGCCTGTCCTCAGGAGATCTCAGACACACTCTCAGGTCCATCTTTCCTGTGGTGGGCAGGATGTGACTCCCTCGTTTTCTGGGACGCACTCCTGTTCAGATCCAGCAGGCCTTCTCTATATAGAGGCACAAAGGTGAGTTGTCATGTCTACACCGTGGACTGAATCAATGGCAGGGGCAGGAGAGACCCAGAATACCCCGTCTCCTCCTCTAAACCACAGCCTCCTCTCTTCCATCGCCCTAACTCATGAAACCAACTTCTCATCTCACCACAAAAGACAACTTTAAGCAATGACTCTAAGTCTCCATTTGCAAGCCTCCCGCTTCCCCACAGAGTTCTAAATTGACATACCCAAGAATCACCTGGCTAGGGGTTGGACAGTGTTATTCCAGGTCAGCTGACTCTTTAAGCTGGTTGTAAGAAGCACTGTCTTCAGAGGGAGTCAAAAGGCCCACAAAGAATAAATACTATCATTAACACTTATAAGCCCTGATGCTCCCAGACCTCCTCTGAGCCACCCCTAGGCCTCCAGGGACAAATAAAGAACAGGAGGAGGAGCAAGCCAGGAAGAAAGAACAGGGAGAGCAACAGCACTGCTGAGGAAAGCAGCAAGGGTGAGGCCAGACTCAGAGGCAAGGTGGGGAGTGGCAGGGATGAAGCTGGAAAAACAGGCAATGCCAAATCCCAAAAGTTCCCATCGATGGTAATAGGAAGCCAGACTTTCCCTTACAGGCAATGGGGAATTGGTGTTCATCTTGCCCACTGGCAAACCCTTCCCCGCTTCATGATTCCAGTCAAATGTCACCTCCAGGAACACTTCTCTGAACTCCACAGAAGTGGATCTCACCCTCTGGGCTCTCCCAGGCCTCTTATGCCACATTCATTATCTCACCGATTACTCTGCACTACAGTGACCTAACTCCAGCCTGTCGCCCAACTACCTTGTGAGCTACTTGAGAAAAGACCATGTTCTTGTTTCTCTTCATATTCCCAGAGCTGAGCACAGGGCTGGCGCATAGTATGTGCAAGTACTTTAAAATTAATCAACTAGCTTACGGGTCAGCTAAGACTTTTAAGCAGGGGAGTGACTGTCAAATAATCGGAACCAATCCTCACAGCTCCAAAGGTATCCAGAACAGCTTCTACTAAACCGAGGTTCCTAAATAGGCATGTTCTTTACAAGTGAGTTTGGCACAAAACAGACCGAAGTTTCAGAATCCTACCAGAAAAGCTCACCTCTCTGACCTCCACCCCCACCTACACCCCCATGGGATTGGTGTTTCACTGCCTCGATTTTTAAATTGAACCTTCCTAAATGCTGCCCTGCACTGAGCCGTGTGTTCCTTGTTGTTTTCACAGGCAGCGGCTCTTGTTCATATCTACACGGATGGGTCCGTTTTGGTTACACATGGAGGCAATGAACTGGGGCAAGGGATTCACACCAAAATGCTTCAGGTAAAATAAATAAATGCAACTAAATCGTTCATCTCGCTATACGTGGTCGACCTGACTGACATTTGTGACATCTTTTAGGGTAAATGATGGCTCCTTGTTGTATTCAAACCCTAGGATCTTGACTGTTTAGTCGAAAAGCTCCTTATAAATCGAGTAGAATGGCTGAGATGCAGAAATTCCATCAGGTGCAAATACTCCCAGAGCTTGGCCAGGGTTTATAGATGGAGGTGCCTGTTAGAGAAGCTCAAGAGCCCCTGGAGCACCGTGGTGGGTGCTCCCTACAGGCTGAACTGGAACAGGAATTTCTCAGCTTTTCTATTTTGAGACCAGTATATATATAATTTTTTACATTTTGGACAATATTGGTTGCTCAGGTCTTATTTTGACAACTTTTCCATCACTACCATCCTCCTATAATTTATAAAGGATATTTTAACACAGAGAGACATGCAAAGAAAAACCCTATGAGGAATATATTCTCAGGGCTGAGAGGGAGAAAAATCATTTAAATTGAACTTTATGACAAATTCACTAGATTGTCATAGTGTACATTTGTTATTTTTGACTATCCAGCCGTTAGCACCTTTGACATACTACACATTACACGTTGCTCTAAAGGGATCCTCAATTCTGGTACCTTTAAACTCCATCTCCTTCATTATCCCCAAATCTACCAGAGATATAGACACAGGAGCCAGGTCTGCCCAATCATGGTTCCCAAACTTCCCAGTTTGCGGGAATTGGGCCAGAGGTAAGGCAGTAGACTCAAGCAAGGCCAGCCAAGGTCCTTTCCTGGGACTGATCTGGAGAAGTTGGAAGAAAGGAACTATCTTCTCCCCATGGTTGTTCAGCTGTGATACTGTAGGCCAGGGTGGTCAGAGGCCAAGCCCCCAGTGCTGTGGATGAAGCCTGTCTACCACTGGAAATAACATGGTCAATGCAGAGAAAAGCAAACCTGAGAGACCAAGAGAGGACCCTGATGAGAACATAAAGCCCCTAGATACAGACATATCTGATGCTAGGTCCACCTATTCTTCCCAGAAATGTGAACCAATGAGTTCTCTTTGGGTTTCCATCTCCAGGAACTAATACAACTGCGCTCTCTCTCTCTCTCTCTCTCTCTCTCTCTCTCTCTCTCTCTCTCTCTCTCTCTCTCTCTCTCTCTCTCTCTCCTCTCTTCTGTCTCTCTCTCTCACTCTCTCATTCCTTCCCCCACCTTCCTTCCTCCCCACCACCACCACTGTCACCAAATAAATCACCAAAAAAAGCTCAACTTGGCCTACTCCCTACACATGAAAAATTTAGGAAATAGCATGTCCTTAACGTTCCAAATGCACTATAAGAATCTGAAAGGAAGAATCACTATGGAATATGATCAAGAAATTTGTTAATTAAAAAAAAAACAGAATCAGCATGAGACCTTACTGAAAATGGTTTTGATATTTATAAAACATATCATTTTAGGCTTTAAAGTACATCCTGTACATAACTAAAAATAACTTTTTTTCATTATTAAGAAAAATAATGACTCAAATCTTCAAAGCAATCCTTGCTAGACTTGAAAATATTTACCTTTCTCATAGGTGGCCAGCCGCGAATTAAAAATACCCATGTCTTATATGCACATCTGTGAAACAAGCACAGCAACAGTGCCTAACACAATTGCAACAGCAGCCTCCATCGGGTCAGATGTCAATGGCAGAGCCGTGCAGGTGCTCCCTCTTGTTCATCTCCCCCTCCACCCCACCCCCACCCCATTTACTTTTTTCCACATCCCTGGTGTTCCCTAGCTGGTTGCAGACACAAGTGGTTGGCTTCTGAGCAGTCATCTGTATCACTAGAGATAGGCATGGATAACCAAACTGTCTGGAGAGTGTATTTGTTACAGTAAGCTAAACAGGTGACAGATAGGCCCAGAATATGATGTTCTGCTCAAACACAACAGAAGTCTTCCTTGCACACCATAACTAACAATCCGGAGGGAATGTTTGGTCATTGGAGAATCCAGGTTAATGGTGGCTCTGCTATCTTTAACATTTGACTTTTAAGGTTCCCTCAGTTTCATCTACCAGTGAGCCAGAAATGGGAGTGCAAGGAGGAGCATGCAGGGACAACTCTGGGCCAGACCTGGAAGTGATGCAAGTCACTTCTGCTCAGAATCATTAGCAGAACCCATCTCAGGCCCTGCCTAACTGCAAGGGAAGTTGGGAAATGTGAGATAATGGGAAACCATAAGCTCAGCTACTAGGAAAGAAAGGGAGAATGGATTTTGACAAACAGATGGCAGACTCTGCCCCCTAGTCGTACAGAAAGAAGAAATTAGGGTTGCCAAGCAGTGCAGAGCTGGGCAAGTTTCCCTTGGAACAAACAATTTCTTGCAGGCAGGTGGGCAGGCAGAACACCAGCCAATATAAATGGTGCAATTAAAGTGTTGTCATCAGGGTGGGCCACAGTGGCTCAGTGGCAGAGTTCTTGCCTGCCATGCCAGAGACCCAGGTTTGATTCCTGGTGCCTGCCCATGCAAAAAAATAAATAAATAAAATAAAGTGTTGTCATCAATGGAGTCTACCAGAGTGCTCACAATTTTTTTTTGGTAATATTTTCTAACTAATGTTAAAAAAGAAAAAACTGCTAAATTTTCACTCTTTCAGATTAGAACCATGATTTCTTAATTACTTAATTCGTGTCTCTGATTTCATGTACTTTTGTAAATAATTTTGTAATTTTGGAAGTAAGTATTTGTCATGTTTCTGTTTCAAGCTGTTCATTTTTTCCATTGGGACATTGTGGGGAAGCATTTTTACCCATCCCAAGATACTACATTTATGCCAAAAGAGGAACCACTTTCAAATCAGTCAGCATTGTAGGGACATCTCTTAGAGAATCAGGAAGTAGAGACCCTTTGCTCAGCACAAATGTGTGGGAAACTCCAGATTTATTGAGATCTACTTTTAGGAGGGATCAAATATAAGAGAGGAACAGCTCAGTGTGTATAGTAGTTGTCAGCCCAAACCAAGGGTTAACCCATCTTCTACAGAATTGAGTTTGCGGTTTCTCAAGGATGAGAAATTTTATAGATCTAGGTTATTATAAAGAAAATTTAATCATTTCCCCATACTGCATCCAAAGCCAAGGTCTTCATTGCCATAGTTTGATGATGGATGGATGGATAAATGGAAGAATGGACAAGAGCTGAACAGTGTTTCTGACCCCGAGGGATAATAACATGCATTGTGGCAGATTAGAAAGCACAAATTTGGATGAAAATAGGGTGTTTCGTTCCATTTATTTTAATGGCTCAAAAGCATAAAAGAAGGTACAGATCAAAAGTACAGAAAAGGGAAAGGAGTTAAGACATGAATATTAGAAGGAAAATCTGAGAGGAGAGGTTCAGATTAGCATATATATATATATATATTACAGCCTGTATTTTTACAGGAACTGAACCAGAAAGAAAAAAAAATCCTCCAGTTATTTGTGCTAATGTCAAGTGCAGAGATTGTACATCAGTATCAGGCATTGTAAGCATTTGTTGACCTAATCAATCATCAATGAAAATCCTTTCACACAAATCCTAAGCATCAGGCACTACTTTAATGTGAATTCTCTTTCTTAACTCTTTCAAGAATGCTTGTCAGACCCTTCTGAAACGCCTTGAGCCCATCATTAAGAAAAGTCCAGAAGGTACCTGGGAAGACTGGGTAAGTGTTCCACTCCATTTGTTGCTATAAATGAGAAAGTAATCCAAACCAGTGCTAAAGGAGAAAGCTATGACCGCGCATTGCCACCCCAAAGAAGGGCAGTTCTTCTCAGCATCATAGTAATGTAGCATACACCATGCCTCTTCCCCAGCTGAGTGCATTTCTGCAAAAGGGTAGAATCACCAAGTTCAGGAAAGGTGCTCCATAATGTATACCCAGTATACATGGAGAGAGCATCAAGGGACCATGGAGAAAAGGAATGGAAGCGTATGGTGAATACCCAGAAGGCTCACTGTGTTAGTCAGGGTTCCCTAGCAAAACAGAACCAACAAAAGAGATTTGTGAATATGAGATTTATCAAGATGTCTCATACAACTGTGGGAATGGAAGAGTCCAAAATCTGTAAGGCAGGTTGTGAGGTTGGTGGCTGTAATGAAGGGTCTGGATGAAATCCACAGGAGTGGCTCGCTGGCTGAAGAAATAGTGAAAAAGTCACTCTTTTCCCTAAAAGCCTTCAACTGATTTGATTATTTCATTGTGTGAGACACACCTCAGTTGAGCACAGATGTAATCAACCACAGAAGCTATCAACTGACTTGATGATTTAATTCACCAGCCTTCCGATTTATCAACCAGCCACGAAATACCATTACAGCAATGGTCAGGCCAGTGCTTGCCTGACCAGACAACTGGGCCTCATCACTTGGCCAAGTTGACACCAGACCCTAACCATCACTTCATCCACCCTGCTGAAATACAGAAGAGGAAAAAGCCAATCTTTCCTAAGCCACAAAAGAAAATGTTGATGTTTTGGGTAGGGAGGAAGAAATGAAAAGATCTAGTTGCTATTAAATATGTTTCACAGGAAAATTACTCATCTAATCCAATGCTACAATCTCCTATATCTTATTTCATTAGAACAATTTTCACATGCTTAAACACACAGTAGAGTGCTAACATATAGAAATGAAGCCCTGAATACTTTGTGAAGTAAGCCCCTACATCATAGATGCACAGCAGAATTCTGTTCAGTTCAGATTTCCTAACCCAGCCAGAAGGAAATTAATAGTATGCCAGATGAGGATAAAATATCATGATGATTTCTATTACTGATAGGAAAGCATGTGCAACAATAATCAGATGTCAATTTTGATATATAGAATATTTTCATTTTCACCCAACCCATCAGATGGTATATTTATTTTGTTTGACCAAATATGCCCATTCTGCAGATAGAAGCTGCATTTGAACAAAGAATAAGTCTTTCAGCCACTGGATACTTCAGGTAAAAATTATGATAATGTTTTGACCTAGCTGAGGAAATATAACCCAATTGCTCTGGTCTCAGTTCCCTCATTTGTAAAATAAAATCAGAAGTTTTTATTATGTGATTGCTGGGGTCCCTTCTAGGCCCAGAATTCTATGATTTCACATAGGCTTTGGATCCATGGCCAAAGAAATATTAAATAATAGTGTAGCTCTATTGGGTAAAAAGAAAAGTATCTTACAATAGCTAATGATTTTTTATTATTCTTCAGCATGAGTAATAAGAAGATATATTATCATTAGAAACAACTTGCAATTCAATCTCACAAATACCCTTCCTTTTACATATAAACTTTCTATTTTGAGGCCTCTCAGGAGGGGATGGGTAGGATGATAGTCACCTATCACCATTTTACCCTCATCTGTCGGTGGGGAGCCCTGAGTAAATGCATGTTAACTGAATGGACCATGTAGAGAAGACTGGTTTTCAATTCAGAATGAGGATGGCATTTTACAATCTAATGGAGCAAACCACCAAGCCAAATACACAGGCAATATTAATAACAATAGAAAAGCAAATTCTGATGAAGAAAGAAGGTAACAGCCTGACCCAGCGCCCTACACATAATAAGTTCTAAACTCCTGATTTGTTGCCTGAGAGGAGAGCAAACCAGCCCTCTACCTGGGTGCATCTCCCTTTACATGCTAATGTGTTCACTTATTGGCCTATATATCAGTCCCCTGTGAGTTTTGTTAGCACACTCCAGAGGGTACCTCTGAGAACACTGACAAAAATCAATTAAGGGGTGTGCGTGGGTAGTTCAGTGGTAGAATTCCTGGCCCATGCACCCCCCTCAAAAAAATCAACAAATGGTGCTGCAGTAATGGGATATTCACATGGAAAAGCATGAAATGTGACCCCCGACCTCATAGCATACAAAAAAAAAAAAAATCAATTGAGGTTCTCAATGTGCAGAGCTAAACCACAAACCTTAGACCACCAAAATACAGACCCACAATGAGGTCCCTGAGGTCCAGGCCGAAACAGTCTACTGGCTTCTCTCTGACATCCTAACTGCAGCACAAGGAATATCCTATTTTTAATGGAGGCAAATGACAGGGTTGTTGTAACTAGCTAGGTTGTAAATATAGCATTAGTTTAAATGAGATTAAAAGGCAGTTGAAATGAACATCAAATGAAATGCTATTGTAAAACTTCATTGATAAATTTCAAAATGAATCAACATTGTTTGCAGTCCCCAAACAAAAGGGTTTTATTTCTTCCATCAGGGGCTACAAGGCCTTCATGGACTGGGAAAAGGGGGAGGGAGACCCATTTCCATACTATGTCTATGGAGCTGCCTGTTCTGAGGTTGAAATTGACTGCCTAACTGGAGCTCATAAGGTAAGTCAAATAAACTTTCCTACTGTGCTCTACATTAACTAAGTCCATTTCATTATGTAATACTTTATACCATAAGAACATTCCATGGATGTGCAGGACTCTAGCCATATCCTGAATTTTCATTTTAAAAGTAAATATAATGGTCAAGAAAGAATTGCTCATGACAGTCGATATGTATTAAATTTTTATTTTATTTCAGATAACAAAATCACTTTCTAAGTTTTCCCAAAAAGAGGTTTTATTCCTAAAGGAAAGAAAACAGGTTATCTAATCTGAAGGAATATTAACTTAGTAAATAGTCTTGAGCAAACATGTTGAAAGCACATCATAATGTGTTGTGTTTCTCCAAAGACAATTATCCAAAAGGTACTACTGACCTGTAAAGAAATAGATTTGTTTGGTGAAAATATTTTTGAATTTGCTATTTAATTTAACATCCAAGAAACAATCTATCGGAGACAGAAATCACATTTAACCAAAAGTTAACAACTCACACCATAAAGGATAAACCCAAAGCCTCAAAACCATGAATATACCCCAGGTACTAATCTGGGAACAGAAAGATTACAAAAACCTTAAATGGTTATAAATAGTATAGGGTAACTCAAAGTTTAGTAAGTGGTGAGGAATGGACTGATGATACATTTAAATTCTATATGCAAATTTATACAAATTATTCCAACATGAACTTGAGCCAACTTGCCCAAAAATAAAAAATGGCCAACTCATGTCAACTAAAAAGGAATTTATAAATCCCAGCTTATAAATCTTATCAAAAGAGCTTGTATTGCCCCATTGCTGGTTAACTTGTACACACTTAAATATATGAATAAGATTTTTTAAATTTATGAAAATATGTTCTGAAGAGCAGTTGCCTTCAAATCCTCATGGAAATGTCTCCATTTTCATTCTAGATTTTTTGGGGGGAAGGTATGGACAGGTACTTGGAATCGAACCCGGCTCTCCACGATGGCTGGCGAGAATACTGCCACTGAGCCACCATCGCACCACCCTCATTCTAGATCATTTTTAAGAAGTGAACTCATGAAATCTGGATAACAGATTACTCATACAATTTTCTTTTTTTGGCATGGGCAGGCTCCGGGAACCAAATCTGGATCTCTGGCATGGCAGGCGAGAATTCTGCCACTGAGCCACCGTTGCACCACCCTATACAAACATTTTTTAATTGTGTTTACTAATGTTTTCACATTATGACACACATGGAAAATGACAATACTTGCTCAGCACAGTGTGGTAAACAAGGGGGCCATGGTGGAAGGCAATCAACCTGGGGGTCCCCACTCACCTCCAAACCCCCCTCCACAAAAGCCCAAGTGTCAGGGTTTCAAACACCTATAACCCATTTGAGGCTCCATACTAGGTAGGAAGCTCTGTTTTTAGAAGTCAACTAATTTTCTGATCTATCACCCTGACAATAGTATTGCTAAATTTAGCTAATAAAAAATACAAAATGACCAATTAAATTTGAATTCCAGATAAACATCAAATAATTTTCTGAAATATAAACATATCCCATGCAATATTTGCAAGATACTTATTTTGTCTGGCAATTCTATCCAAGGACCTCCATATAAATCTCTAAAGAAACCAACCTCATAGGGAACTTCCAGAATCCACGGTGCCAAAAAAAGTTAAGATTTGATCTTCCCTGTAGCTTCCTTTTTCTAGTTGAAGATCTAGTAATTTCAATTGTACTTTGCTCCCTTAAAATAGTTTCTGCTTTCAAGGGGCAAAACTTCTTTTAATTAAGCAGAAACCAGAAAATTTTAATGGCAGGCCTTATTGCTTCTGGCTTCTTGTGGTTGGTGAATTAAAACATCCTACAGTTCAGTTTTCAAGCACAGCCATCTCTTCAGTGTCCACTACTGATAATACAAAACATACCAGGTTTCAAGATAGAAGTAAGTTTGAAGGCCCACTCCGAGGTACTTCCAATCTCCTTCTCCATCCAGGTTGAAGATGGATGAAGGCTGGATCTAATGCCCAGAGTTGGTTGTCTGAGAGGCCAAGGTTTCAGTTAAAAGAGAATTGCTGTATCCAGAGGACTAGATAGAAAGTAGAAGCCCAAATATTGAGCCTAAAAATAAGCACCAGGTATGGGGCAGAAGGAAAGCCCAGAGGAATTCTCAGGACCACAGGCTCTCCACGAGCCTAACAACTTTCAGTGGTTGCCCAGCACCAAAATAGAAGGGACAGATTACTGTGATCTTTCTCCAAGAAGGAAAGAGATTAGCAAAGGCAAAGGTGGGCTCAACATTTGCCCTCAACACATTTCAACATCTTGCAAATTCCCACCTTCATACACGTGATTGTTACCATATGACTTCTCAATAATATAGCAATAATACCACTTATATCAGACGAACATGAGGGTTAGACGAGCTCAGAAATTATATTAGAACAAACCCAAGTCGAGACTCAGATGCTGGGTGAACAACCCGGCTCAATTATTTACTAAATGACTCACTCCTACATGCCATGTCATGGACTTTGGAGTTAATTAAGAGTCAGAACCATGAATGCAAAAGGTCATCTGGGGTGCTCGGTCCAAGGACTAAATGTGAAGAGCTTGGCAGAAGTCTCATCAGCTTCAGCCTAACTCTAATGTTGGGCGGGTTTCAACGCAGTGTGTTAACTGACCAGTAGGTGTTTTAGAATGATCAGAGGCCATTTGAATAAACATTAAAATTATATTTTTTAATTCAAGTTTTGATGGTGAGGTAATTTATATTTTTGGCAGAAAATCAGAACAGACATTGTCATGGATGCAGGTTGCAGCCTAAATCCAGCCATTGATATTGGGCAGGTAGGTGTTGGTCTATTGCATGGATGCCCCTTCCTGATAGTGATTATGGGATAAATAAAAGAATTCTAAAGAGTACATAAAGTCACCAAGCTTGAAATTGTCCCCCTTCAGATTGAAGGTGCATTTATTCAGGGAATGGGCCTTTATACCACTGAAGAGCTGAAATATTCCCCAGAAGGTGTTCTGTACTCTCGGGGCCCAGATGATTACAAAATTCCAACCATCACTGATGTCCCAGAGGAGTTCAATGTCTCCTTGTTGCCATCATCACAAACACCACTAACCATCTATTCATCCAAGGTAAGCACCCAAACCATACAATGTAATGGATCAAGTGCAATGGTAAATGAAAGTCAGTGGACAAAATAAAAAATGAATGTTAACACTTAAGACCAAACCATCACAGACTGTTCAAATTCAGAGATGAATCACCTAGAGAAAACAGACTCAGAGAAGAAAAACAACCCACCCATGTCAAATGGTGATTCATGGGCACAGCTAAACACACCAAGGATTTTATTAATATTCTCTTTCACTGAAAAAATCTAATATTCAGCAAAAAGCTTTGCCTTCATGATAGAATAACATTGTCACTTAAGAATCTTAAGACTATTACATTAACTGGGGTTAAAGGAATGACGCTACTGAAAATCTTAGAAAACAGTGGTATTTTTCTCTTTGCTTATGAAGTCGGCTGGGTCAATCCATGAAAAGGACTTTTCTAAATGGAGTACCCTCCCTTCACACACATACACACACACACACACACACACACACACACACATGCATGTATATATATACATATATACAAAGGTATATATATATACCTTTCTTATTAAAAAAAAAAAAAAGATTGAACCCAAACAGAATTAAAGACCTGGAAATTTCAGGACTTTTAAGAGTACTACAGCTTCATTCGGTTAGTAAATTAGTCAACAAACAGTTACAGAGAACCTGTTGTCTACAAGACACCGTGCTAAAGGTCAGGGTTACAATGATGAACAAGACCTGGTCCCTGGCCTCTAATAGCTTGTAGTATAGGTTAGAAGCTTCTAAAACAAATATTTATGTTGCAAGCAGTGGGGACAACCAATTCAATAAGCTAAGCCCTTGATACTGGGGTTCAACCCTATGAAAGTTATTCCTACAAAGGAGAAGCTAAGCCTATTTAAAATTTTGTCTAAGAGTCACCCCCAGAGAACTTCTTTTACTGCTCAGATGTGAACTCTCTCTAAGCCAACTCAGCAGGGAACTCACTGCCCTACCCTCTATGTGGTATATGACTCCCGAGAGTATAAGTCTCCCTGGCAACGTGGGACATGATTCCTGGGATGAGCTGGGACCCAGCATCATGGGATTGAGAAACCCTTCTTGAAAAAAAGGGGAAGAGAGAAATGAGACAAAATAAAGTTTCAGTGGCTGAGAGATTTCAAACAGAGTTGAGAGTTTATCCTGGAGATTATTCTTATGCATTATACAGATATCCCTTTTAAGTTTATGGTGCATTGGAGTGGCACCATAATTATTTACTAAATGACTATCAAACTGATGAATACACAACTATGTGCTGATATTGTGAGCCACTGATTGTATTCTTTGGATGGACTGCATGTATGTGAAGATTTCTCAATAAAAAAAATTTTTTTTTCTTTTTTTTTGGCACGGGCAGGCACCAAGAACCAAACCTGGGTCTCGGCATGGCAGGCAAAAATGCTGCCTACTGAGCCACTGAGGCCCGCCCTCAATTAAAAAAATCAAAAAATAAATAAAAATAAAACAAATGTGCTTTCATCCAGGGCCTTGGGGAGTCAGGAATGTTCCTGGGGTCATCTGTGTTCTTCGCCATTGCTGATGCCGTGGCCGCTGTGCGTAGAGAGAGAGACACAGCTGAGGACTTCACAGCGTGGAGCCCAGCAACACCACAGCGGGTTCGAATGGCCTGTGCAGATCGCTTCACAGAGATGGTACGGAATTATTATTTGTTTCCCTAAAAGGTGATTTTTCTAGTTGCTGATTCTTTGACCCCTTGGATAAATGTATAATTGAATCTGTGTCTACTTAAATTCAAAGATGACAAAAATAAATCACACCCATACTTTGTGTATATGAAGCAATTTTAGCTTTTTAAAAAGGAGTTCCTCATCTTTTATTTAGTTTGATCATCTCAGCAACTCCAAAGTAGGATAACGTATTATGTTTCAAAACTAATAGCTGCAGGCGGACCATGGTGGCTCAGTGACAGAGTTCTTGCCTGCCATAGCAGAGACCCAGGTCAGAGACCCTGTCATACCTGCCCATACCAAGAAAAACTAATAGCTGAGTGTAAAATAACTGATTTCACAAAACTGTTAAAAGTCTTCCCTCCCTCTATCTTACCTAATTTGTCCAGTCCTTCAACAAAAACAAACACAACAAAAAAACCTGTGTCGTGTAGCTGTATTTAATAACATCACTTTCCATATTCTCCATACAAACATAGAATACAAACTGTTGCCTGTCATTTGGAAATAGCACATTCTTATAACCAACTGCTGCTTTTCTACCTCGTTCCATTTCTTGACAATGCTTTCCAGCTTGAGACAAAAAGGATTAGAACATCATCTGATCAGATACACATGTGCATATGCACATGTGCACGCGCATGCACACACACACACACACACACACACACACACGGCAACCCCAGCCTGCTTAATGTTACAGATGAGCAACATTTGAGAGGTCATTGAGTCCACCTCTTGTCTGCCCACTTCCTAAAAGTGCCCTAATGTAAATAAGAGTGGCTAATATTGACCAAGCACTGTACTATGCATTTTATTATCTTGTTCGTCATTACCACCACTCCATCCGCTAACTACTACTGTTTTCCCCACTTTGCTATTGAAACTGAGGTATAGTAAGTAGCCCAAGGTCACACGGCTGCTAAATGTGGGGCCAAAATTCAAACCTAGACAATCTGGCTCCACTATAGTATGTTGCCCTCTTAGAGAGAAAAGAATCAATTCTCTACTTCTTAAGATAAATTTGTATTTTCACATCTATATTAAAAGAAGCCCAAATGTTTAACTGGCCTGTTCAAAACAGCTGGCCATAGAGTGAAAGATAATGTGAACATTGCCAGCTTTGCTCCCCTACTCAATCCATTCCTCTTTGTATCTCCAAATTTTACTCAACATTCCTTGTACTCAGTGACAAGTCACTCAGTCATTTCCCTCGAAGTCTCCTCTCCGTCAGTAGTTCTGTCCCTCAGGCTGCCACTTGTTGATTCCACTGTCCACAGTAGTAACTACCACTGACCTGCCTCTGGCCAGTTCCCTCCTCAATGGACAGGCCAGAAAACAATCCCTGCCTCCTGACCCCAGGGGCTCCTTCTCAGAGCTGAGTCTGGCCTGGAGGGTCATGTTTTGTGCTTACCTGACAGTACAAGTAACTGCAGATGGTAGCTGTGGGGCAGACTAGGGAAATCAAAAACTCAACAAAACTAAAACATTCTCAGAATTCCCTTTCTTGCCCAGGTTTAACATTTTCAATCTTCAAATAGCCTGGTTCCTGTAATAAGAAGTTATTTTTCTTATTCTAGAATTAGTAACTGAAAATTATATAATTTATTACAAAATTAATTATAAATAATTAATAAATACGTTCGTTCATTTCCAAGATTTCAAGTCCTTCTTAATAATACGATTGCCAACCAAAGATTTCAGGTTGGTTCAATAGTCCAATTGTTGGGTGAAGTAACTGTCATGTGAAAAGGTAAGACTGAATCCCTTTGATTTTCCTCACTGCCTGGGACTCAGCCTCCTGGCTACCTGGTCCATTTGATGAGAACATATTTTCTCCCAAGT
This sequence comes from Myrmecophaga tridactyla, assembly GCA_004026745.1. NCBI lineage: Eukaryota > Metazoa > Chordata > Mammalia > Pilosa > Myrmecophagidae > Myrmecophaga > Myrmecophaga tridactyla. The sequence continues at coordinate 31,564 of PVIY010003970.1, read as the reverse complement.
GTCATGGTTCCTTGAAAAGAGTAATTTAAAGCATCATCATCGATATATATCATCTACTAATTTGTATACCTTCAATCAAATACTCAAGAGTCAATGTGTGAGTAATCTTAAATTTTCTAAAGTACTCATTGTAGTGGGCTGAATGGTAGTCCCCCAAAAGATATGTCTACATCCTAATCCCATTAGGATCCCTTTATTCCCTGTGAACATTACCATATGTGGCTAAAGAGTAAATATTACCTTTCATAACAAAAGATATGATTAAGCTAGGGATCTTGAGAGAAGGAGTTTATCCTGGGTTGTCCATGTGGCCCTAAATGCAATAACATGGATCCTGTGAGAGGCGGGGGCTATTTAGAGACAGACACAAGGGAGAACACACATAGGAGAGAAGGAGGCAGTGACACACGGGCAGGGATCAGAGATCAAAGATGAAGCTTCTTAATTTGCCCTACAAAGCAGCAGGCCAGGCCCCTCCAGTCTCCCCAGCCTCACATGGTACCCCACCCGGGCTTCTCCCCAATCCCAGCCATATTTACCTTCTTTCTATTCTTCAAATCGAACAGAGTTGCTCTGTTGCAGGCTCGCTACCATGCTGCTGCTTCTGCTTAGAACCATCTTCTTTCTTTTCCTTGCCTAGTCAACATCTACTCACCTTTCATATTTTAATCAGATTCAAGAAGTTAATTTGATACTTTCCTTACTGCCTAGTTTGGGGTGCCAGGAATACAGAGGTAAAACAGATTTATAGTTTCCTGCTCTCAAGGAGTTTATAGTTCAGCCGGGGAGAAAAATTTATTGTAAATTACAAGTGTTTTGCTGACCCTGGGTTATCCCTGTGCATCAATAGAGTAAAACTTTTTTAACTTAGCCTTAACCTTTCTTTAAAAAAAAAAAATACATATATATATATATATTTTTTACTGACAAATCTTCACATACGTATAAAATATACATAGTATATAATCAATGGCTCACAATATCATCAAATAGTTGTGTATTCATCACCATGATCATTTTTAGAATATTTACATCACTCCAGAGTAAGAAATAAAAAAAAAAATCATACATACATACCTCTTACCCCTCCCTCTCATTGACCACTAGTATTTCAATCTACCCAATTTATTTTACCCCTGATAGCCCCCATTAATTATTTATTTATTTTTCCTTATTTTTTACTCATTTGTCCATGCCCTGGATAAAAGGAACAACACACCCAAGGTTTTCACAATCATATAGTCACATTGAAAAGTTATATTGTTACATAACTTTTATATATAACTTATATATATAAGTTTGTATATAACTTTTATATAATCGTCTTCAAGAATCAAGGCTACTGGAATACAGCTCAGCAGTTTCAGGTACTTCCCTCCAGCCACTCCAATGCACCATAAACTAAAAAGGGATATCTGTATAATGCATTAGAATAACCTCCAGTATAACCTCTCAACTCTGTTTGAAATCGCTCAGCCACTGAAACTTTTTTTTGTCTCATTTCTCTCTTCCCCCTTTTATTCAAGACTTTTTCCATTCCATGATGCCAGGTCCTGGTGAATCCCAGGAATTCTGTCCCACTTTGCCCAGGAGATTTATACCCCTGGGAGTCATGTCCCACATAGGAGAGAGGGCAGTGAGTTCACCTGCCACATTGGCTTAGAGAGAAGCCATATTTGAGCAACAAAAGAGGTTCTCTAGGGTGACTCTTAAGCATAATTTTAAATAGGTTTAGCCTATCCTTTGCAGGAATACATTTCATAGGGTCGAACCCCAAGATTGATGGTTCAGCCCGTTGATTGATTGTTGCTGGGAATTCCCTGGAGAACAGGGGAGATGAAGGGGCACCATGCAGGGTTAAGAAATGACAGACACAAGAAGTTAGTTAAGTGGGCTCAGGGGACTCAAGCTCATCAGGAGCAAGAGCAAAAGCCCCGAATAAACTGACGTCCACATATTTATTGTGCTCTCACATGGGAACTGCTTTAGGGAGTATAATCAAAGCAAGATTACTTTTGAATATCTATCATGCCTGCAAAGCTACAAAGTTTGGTTCCCAGCTCCTTGTCCCAGGAACCGTTGATTTCTTAACAGAATGCTTTCTGTTCAGATCTCTTCAGGCTCTTGAGTCAGCGTCCTTGAGGGCATTTGCTTCAGCAGTTCACCACATCAGCAGGGCACGGTGTGCCTATGTCCCATGTCCTTGGCTGTCAGCCAACCGCTGGAGCCCACAGAGACCCGTCTCCAACATCTCCCCCTTTTTATTTTTGTAGTGCTAGCATGACTGAGGTCAAGGCAGCAGTCCCTAATTTGGATTCACGTTGCTTTTTTGAAAGTATTTCTAGATTATGCATAGAAGACAAAAAAGAAGAATTAGCATCACTATTAAGCTAATAGTAAATCCTTTTAATGTCTCAGCCATGTTAGTGGATTTAGAGATTGCAGCTTTTGAGCAATCCCATTCATAACATTAGTGCTTTTTAATAATTTTGGAACATTCTTTTGCATTTTTACTACTCTTTCTTGAAGTTCATTAATATTTAGAGTTAATTATCTTCATGCTTTAATAAATGTCTTTTAATTTTTTCCCACTTATGTTCACTTTCTTATATAAGTATGGAGAGATACAGAAAGATGTGATATTCCAATTGTACAAGTGCGGTTGCATTTTAAGCGATTGAATTTTATCTCCTAACATAATTACAGTTTGTTCTAAGTTATCTATATGCAGATTAATTTCCTTATTTATTTTAGCCTGTTGGGTCCATACTTTACTTGCATTTTCATGCTGTTTTTTCACATAATCTGCAGTTTGAATTTTTTGTATTAAAGCCACTCCAGCTACTGAAGTTGTAGTAGTGAGGGCTATGATTCCCAAGATTACCAAAATTAAAGTACCAATAAATCTTTTGGTGCATTTAAGCACATGTTGTAAAGTTTTGAATAAAACATGTATATCAGGTGAAGATTCCCATGGTCAAGTTTGGTTCACAGGAACCATACTCCAAGGTGCCTTCTTAAAAGAGGAAAAGTCTGATTTTTTAGAAATAGAAGAATTAAGACAGATAAATAATTGGCAATCAGAACATTGTATTTCTGATGAGGATGAATTTAAAGCAATTGTTTCTGCTAAAATAACATAAGAATTAATCCCACAAGCTTGAATATAACCAGTTTGATCAATTTGAAATTTAAGAGAAGAGATTGATTTTATCCAAGAGTAATTTCCTTTCCAAATATGAATAAGGGCTAAACTCATGGCCAGTTTCCAAACTGCTGTTTGTCAAGGACCTGAGTTAACAAAAGGGATGGAGCTACCATTCCCATCCCATGCCACAAGATTTTATTTGTAGCATCATTATAAATCTCAGTAGAATAATTATACAGTAAACCAAGGTAACCAAACATTTAACCGAACACTTTGAGTCGGAACTACAATTGTGAATTGTGTACCCCTTAGGGGGCCAATCCTTTACAATTCCATAGGAACCATTAACGAGTACTGACTTTTGCTCGGCATGGCATTGTACCCATTGAATGTGCTTTGACTCAGGTGTCCATGTATATGAATTTTTACATAAAGGCAGCTCATTAGCAACAGGATGAGAAATTGATTTTTCTTTATATGCAAAGCTCATTCCAGAAAGCAAATGCAATTTAGCCAGAGAATTATTTTTCTTAGGAGTATAACCTAGCCATCTTTGAAGTTCTAATTTCAAACAAGGAGTATTATCATGGCTTGAGAGACATAAAGGAAAGCCTTGAAATGCCATCATAGAGATGTTAAATTTTTCTCCTTCCTCCTTTTTGAAGTCAAGGAGATGAGAACAACTGGTCCAGGAAGATAAATTGAATCATTAATATAAACAGCGCCAGAATTATCTTGCTCTGCTAAAGGTATGGTAAAGAAGCAATCTTTTAAATCTATCATAATAATAAACCAGTTTTTAGGAATCATTACTGGTGTTGGCAAGCCAGGTTGTAATGACCCCATAGGTTGAATTACAGCATTAACTTTTCTCAAATCAGTTAACAGTCTCCATTTTCCAGATTTCTTTTTTATAACAAATACTGGAGAATTCCAAGGACTATAAGAGTCTTCTATATGTCTTGCTTTAAACTGTTCTTGAACTAACTGAGTTAGAGCCTGTAATTTTTCTTTAGATAAGGGCCACTGCTCAACCCACACAGGCTCATTTGTTTTGCAAGTTAAAGGTATGGATTCTATATAAGGTTCATTAGTCCCTTGCAATATTTTTACAAAAGAGGGAGTAACTGTTCCAGGAGGAGTAATTTGTTCCCAAGCCCTAATACAAGCAAGTCAAGTTTGAGCAATAGCGACATCATCGTACTGTTTCTGAGCTTCACCCCTGGCATATTGTCCAGTGCCCATAATTTGATCTGTTGTGACTGGTACTGGTGGCTGTGCATTAGCATTTCGAGCTGCTTGTTGATTTGCTTTATCTAATAGACACATTTTACATTGTAAAAACTGAGAAGCTGTTAAGGCAGCATGAGTAAGCATCTCCCAGTCCCATGGAATTAATCTCTCAGACTGTGCTAGTCCTCTTAGAAATCCCACGCTATACAGGGAGGAGGTGCCATATTGAGCACAAGCAGTTTTTAACTCTTTTAAAATTTTTAAAGGAAGCGGTACATGCTCAAATTGGTGCCCTCCTTGAGGAAATTGGTCATCAGGAGGAATTTGAGTAATCAGTACTGGAAACACATAAGCTTCTGGATCCCCCTCTAATTGAGCTGGTCAAATTCCCAATGAGACCACTGGTCCTTTAGGAACCGCAACCGAAAATCATGGTGGACGTTGATTTGTTACATTGTCAGGAAGAGCACAAGGAGAAGGACACTGAGGATATTCTGGTTGTTCAAAATAAATTCCTTTACAGGATAATTTATCTACAGAGGGCAAAAAAGGAAATTCCTCAGAATGAAAAGTGGCCTTTTCCTCCCTTTTTATTTCATCTGTGGCATCAGCTGGCCTATCGCTTTCACAGTCACTGTCACTTTCATTTCTGAACTACGATGTTGAAGTGGTTGTAATACAGCTGTAATTAATTTACACAAAGCCCAAGTAGAAACAGGAATATCTTCCCCTTGTCTGTAAACCTTTTTTTAATTCATTTATCACTTCGTGCCATTGTTTAAGTTCTGAAGTTCCTCTTTCCGGCAATCAGTGACAATATTTCTGAATAATGCCAAATAACTCTGTGAGTTTATCCTTTTTTACTTTGACCCCATTTGCCTTTAACAAAGTATACAACAAGGTTTTATATTCAGCATGCAAAGAAGCATTTTGCCCCACTGTAACCCTGATTAACACATTACCAGAATAAAACTTTACCAAGTTTTGGAGTCCAGACTCTCCCTCCTTCTGGCTCCTGGCAATGTGACACAATCCTCTCCAATCAGTTGGAGCCTTCCCTTCCTCAGGTGCCTGTTCGGGCACCAGTTGCGGGGAATTTCCCAGAGAAGAGGGGAGAAGAAGGGGCACCACACAGGATCAAGAAACGACAGACACAAGAAGTTAGTTAAGTGGGGTCAGGGACCTCGAGCTCATCAGGAGCAAGAGCGAGAGCCCTGAATAAACTGATGTCCACATATTTATTATGCTCTTACGTGGGAAATGCTTTAGGGAGTATAATCAAAGCAAGATTATTTTTGAATATCTGTCATGCCTGCAAAGCTATGAAGTTTGGTTCCCAGCTCCTTGTCCCAGGAACCATTTATTTCTTAGAATGGTTTCTATTCAGGTCTATTCAGGCTCTTGAGTCAGCGTCCTTGAGGGCATTTGCTTCTGCAGTTCACATCAGCAGGGCACGGTGTCCCTGTGCCCCATGTCCTCAGCCAGCCCTGAGAACACTCGCTTCTGCAGTTCACCACATCGGCAGAGCACGGTGTGCCTGTGCCCCATGCCCTCGGCTGTCAGCCAACTGCTCGAGCCCTCAGAGAACCGTCTCCAACAGGTTGTCCCCACTGCTTGTGAGAATATCAGAAATTCTCCAAATGGGGAAGTTAAATATTTCCTCCTTTGTCCCAGTCCCCCAAGGGGACTATGCAAATACTTCTTTATTCACTGCCCAAATTACTCTTGGATATATCAGGGCATCACACCAACCAGGACAAACCAACAAGATCTCATGCCCTATTCATGATTCCATATACTTATAGTGTTCAACTAAACTAAACTGACCATACAAGCTACATTAGGTAATGCGCTACCCAAAATATAAATTTTGCATCAACTAAACATCTCTCCCTTTGGTCTCATACGGGAGTTGAAGTTTTAAAATATGGATGATATCATCCTTTACCCTGTATTCTGATCTACCCCAGTCCTATCCACATGAACATCTTTCATATGTCTACTCAAAGTGTGATCACTTTTTCACTTTTTAAAGAGTTCCTATATGGGGTACTGTTGACTTTCATAGCTTCAGAGCTCTAACTCTAAGTCTCAGGTGTCAAATACCCAAAGTTTCTGGGAAGGTTAAGAAAGGTTAACACCAAGGCCTAACCTTTCTTAAAATAAAAAAATTCATAGGTGTGGTCCCAGTTTTAGTCACTAATCATTTATTCTTTTAACACATTTATTAAGCATCTCCCATGTGCCATGCATGCATTTCATGGAAACAGGAAATGGTGGTAAGGAAGACAATCTCTGCCCACATGGATCTTACCTTCTATTGGGGAAGTCAGAAAGAAATATGTAAGCAAACACAATACAATTTTAGGCAGTAATGAATATGGTGAAGCAAAATAAAGAAGAGGAGGGGGCTAGAATGTGATGGAAAGACTGCTATTTTTAGAGAGTTGTTTAGAGAAGTTTTCTCTGAGGTGTTCACATCTGAGCTGAGGCCTGAATGAAATGAAAGAGTAAACATAAAGCTGGTGGTAGTGTGTTTTCGGACAAAGAATACCTAGTGCAAAGGTTCTGTAGCTGTTTCAAAGTAGCTTAGGACTAAGTAGCCCTCAAAATTTACCTTTGTCTTAAGTCTCTGATCTTGCCTCTCTGGTAGGAAAAACTTGTAACTAAAAGGTTGCAATTACTTGAAGACCTAGTTTTTCTGTGTCTCTTGACATGAGAAATAAACATGAAAAATTGTTAAATGATAAAAACAAATTGTAGAATAATAGGTAGAGTATGATGTTAATTTTCATCAAAAATAAAATATGTCTATAATATAAAAATATGGAAGACCACATATCAAATAGAGTAGCCCTGGAGGCATGGTAGAACAGATTATGGGAGGCTTTCAATTTTTACTTTACTCATTGGATTTTTTTTTTGCATGGGCAGGCATCAGGAATCGAATATTCATTAGATTTTTTTTTAAATAAGTGTGCATTACTTTTGTAATTTTGTAAAAAAAAGGAATAAGGATTTAAAGATTTATTCACTCATAGTAGTAAAGAAAAAAAGGATAAAGATTTAAAGATTTATTCACTCATAGTAGTAAAAAAAAAAGGTTGCAATTACTGTTCTCCCTGTAGAGAAATAAAAGAATTAGAAATCTATGGTCACACTACTTAGCTTCACAACGGCAACGTGAAACCTGTATCATCCTTTCTCTCCTCAGAGCTTTTCCAGCAACTAACTTCTCTCAAGTTCCAGGTCTTCACCTTCAGATCTTCAGAAATTACAACTTGATTATCTTGGGAACCACAACAGGCCTCCTGAAGTTCTGATAGCCTGGTGGCTCACACAGACCAGTCTCTTTAAAGCATTCTTGGCCCTCACAAATCTGAGCCCCTATCAGAATTTACATTTTTAAATACATTTGATCAGACAATATGGGGTTTTTTCACATTTTTTATTGTGAAATATAGCATATATACAAAAAAAGTGATAAATTTCAAAGTACATTTTAACAAATTATATATATAATAAAATTTTATAATGTTTATAACATTATAAAACAAATTTCAAAGTATGGTATGGTTTATATTCTACAACTTCAGGTGTTTCCTTCTAGCTGCTCGAAGACACTGGAGACTAAAAAGAAATATCAATATAATGATTCAGTAATCATACTCATTTGCTATCTTCTCTGTTACAATTCCTCCTTCTCCTTCAATCCTTCTCCCAATGGTATTTGGGATATTTAGGGATATGTGGGCAATGACCATTCTAACTTCTTTATGTTGAAAAGGTGGGTTGACATTATGGGGCAAGGGGATGCAACTGGTTGATGCTCTTGGAGAGACCAGTAGCTCAGGATTTCAGGTCTTATCTGGCCTAGGAACCATCTGGAGGTTTTAGGTTCTTGAAAAATAAACTGAGCGAAACTTATAGACTCTCAGATAGAGTCCTGGGTATTCTTTAGGGTTTACAGAATACTCTCGTTAGGGCTTGGCATACCATGGCAATTAGCAATATTTTACTGAAACTTATATTAGAATAACCTCCAGAAGAGCCTCTCTACTCTAATTGAAATCTCTTTCCACTAATATCTTATTTTGTTACATTTCTTTTCTCCCTTTTGGTCAGGAAGACATTATCGATCCCATAGTACCAGGACCAGGCTCATCCCTGGGAGTCATATCCCTCGTTGTTACGGAGACTTACACCCCTGGACATCATGTCCCATGTAGGGAGAGGGTAATGATTTCACTTGCAGAGTTGGGCTGAGAGACTGAGTCCACATCGGAGCAACAGAAGAGGTTATCTGGAAGCAACTCCTAGGCATAATTATAGGTAGGATTAGCTTCTCTGTTATAGAAATAAGTCTTACAAGAGCAAGCCTCAAGATCAAGGGTTTGGCCTATTAACTTGGGAGCCCCTAATGTTTGAGAGAGTATCAGGGATTTCCCAAGTGGGAAAGTTTAATAGTTTCACTTTTTTCTCCAGTCCTTTAAGAGTCTTTGCCAATAATTTTTAGTTATCTGCCCAACACACTCTGGAATTGTCATGGTTAGGGACACGTGTCAACTTGGCCAAGTTGTGGTCCCTGTTTATCTGATTGGGCAAGCGCTGGTCTGTTTGTTGCAATGAGGACATTTCATAGGATTAGGTCATGATCACGTCAGCTGCATCCACAGCTGATTCCATTTGTAATCAGCCAAAGGGGAGTGTCTTCTGCAATTAGTGATGCTAAATCTAA
>PVIY010003970.1:0-22345 GCA_004026745.1 Myrmecophaga tridactyla | reverse complement strand
ATGTATCCAGTTATTACATTAAGCTAAATAGAACTGCAATACCTCATTCCCAATTCTAGGCTCCATGTGCTCAGGTTGTTTAACTGAACTGGCCAGACAGGTTAAGTTAGATTGTGTGCTACAAAAAATTTAGGTTTTGGACAAAATAAACCTCTCTTCCTTGGACTCATACAGTAGGTGAAGTTCTAAAATATAGACAATGTCATCCTTTACCCTGTATTCTGATTTACCTCAATCCCAACCCAATTGCCTTCATTCTTATTACAACATGATTTTTAATTGAAAATATATGATTCCCACTGGCACACATGCGATACTACGCTAAAAAAAAATAAAATCAAAAGTAAGAAATATAGATACTAATACTTTTTTATTTGGCTTTGAAAACTGTTGTCAAAACTCAATTTGCTCTAAGTAAGTAGGCCAGGAGATAAGAAGGTCTGTGTAGTAGCACATGAGAGTTAGAAAGTACAAAACTTCCTCTTTAAAAAACCTCCTTATAACCACAAGGTAAATAGCAGCCTGTTTATATCTATTTCTTAAACAGGAATAGTACAACACTAAGTAATTTTCCTTTGGCATTTAATAAAATAATGCATGTGAAAATATTGCATAAATATCAATTACTCTGTAAATATTAGAATTAAGGTATCTACCAAATACCCAAAACTGTTAATGAACTTCTTCAAAATATGCCTCTCCAAAAGGCTTAAAAAGTGTTTCCACATAAAATCAAGTTGACCTGCTTAAATCAAGTTACAAACAGTAACTACTAAAACTAGCAGCCTCATTTTCATGGGTAAAGTAGCTTCAACAAAAAGCAAGCATTGCACCAAAATGAAAATATCTCCAAGATATACTCTTTCTTTCTCTTATAATTTTTTTTACTAGACAAACTCCTCCTCTCCATCCACTGTGAATCTCCAATCTACTTTCTATCTCTGAGAATTTGCTATTTATAAACCATCTCTTATAACTGATATCTGTCATATCTGTCCTTATGTACTTTGTTTATTTTGCTGAGCATAATGTTTTCATATATGTCATATCTGTCCTTATGTGCTTTGGTTATATCGCTGAGCATAATGTTTTCAAGGTTTTTCTAGGTTGTAGAATGTCTCATAACTTTATTCTTCCCCAAGATCTATTCTTAAGCAAAAGAAAAAAAAAAAGGATTGCAAAGCAGTGTATATATTGCCTTAGTCTTAAGAAATGTATATGGAAGTATTAAGTAATCAAGGAACATGATGTATACAGCCTACTCTCAAATGTTTTGAAAATAGATTAGACAGGGAGACAGAGAAAGAGAAAGATGGCAAATATGGCAAAATGTTAAAAGTTGGTGGATCTGGGTTTCTGGACGGAGTATAAGTTGGAACTCTCTGCATGGGATTTCGTATTATTTTTGCAACTGTCCTGTAAGTTTGAAATTATTTCAAAGTAAAAAGTTAAAAATGTGTTTATATTTTTTTAAAAAAACATTGAAAAACAGTATTATAGCATTTAAAAAAGTAAGTATTTGGTAAAAAGGCTAGGGTATTTTTGCTATAAAATGTTCTAACATTGTAACCAACATTTACACTATGAGAAGTTTTTTTGCATTGTTTGGCTTTGGTTAACTTGCTCACAGAGTTGTGGACTGTTTGGTATATGGACCCTTTATCGAGGGGGTCAATTCCTGGTGAGAACAGAGTCACCAGTGATGGTTTCTGCTCAGAGCCTAGGAAGGCCACACAGCTCAGCCAGACCTGGCCAGAAACATCTTCTGTATGTAATTTCTGTTTTGGTGATGGGAGAAAGAAAAATATATTTATTGGAAAAATGTTTTGTGCAGTCACTTAAAATCTTACAATTGAAAAAAAAAAGTAAATTCCCTAAAAGATGTATAGAAAAGACACAACACTTTAAAATTACGGTTTTTCCTTAGAAACAGTGATATCACTTTATATATATATATATTTTTTTTTAGGATTCAGAGGCTAAAGTGTTCACCCATGGCCTTAAAATCAGAAAAATACTGCCTTGGAGAATTTGGCGGTTGGACAAGTATGAAACAAACCATTGTTACCTTGTTATCACCAGCAGCAAAAAAAATATTTATTAAAGTAACTGGAAGGCTATGTAAAGGGAATTAGCAGATTCAGTTTCCAGCTCCTGGAAGCTAAAATCTCACAATTGACCTTAGAAACAACTTGCCCCACATTTTGAAGGGGCAGCCTCCTTAATGCTGGCTTGTGAGGAATCCCTGCAACCACAGTAAATGGCTATATCACGTGTTAGGCTGAGGCCTGCTCTTATAGAAAACAATCATTTTGTTCTTAGGCCAGTACCCAATTCCAAATGGCCATGCCTGTCCTGACCCTGCTATTCTGCACTTCTGGTGAGTGCACAGTTTTGGAAAGCCTTTGCCTCCCCCCTCTGCAAACCCTGGTAGCCTCCTTCCACCAACTCTCCTCCCTCCACTTCCTACACTACTGTCAGCCTCATCCCACCCTGCATTTCACAGCTCAGGAAACTTGAGTGATCTGATTTCCGCTCCCTGCTTCGCTTACATTTCTAGATGCCCAGGCTCATAGGGTTGGCAGCCTTAACAGTGGCCGCTGATGAGTTCAGCAACAGAAGTCCTTCCTGTCAGATTAAAGAGGAGAGTCAAGTGAACATTTCATACACTGTGGGCCGCTTGGTTTGCCTGCACTACTCTCTTCAAGTTCACCCACAGACACCCAAGCACTAGTCCCCCAAGATGAAGCGTGCTCGACCCTATATCATAAACATGTTCTTGGATTTCTCTGAGCTGGAGGAGACCCACTGCCAGTCCTAAAGACCACGTTCTATTTCCTGTGGTTCTGGAACCTACACTTATGGAAACCTGCAGTCTCCAGCTTCCTCAGCTGAAATCTAAACCATAGATAACTGGCAGGGCCTTAGACTAGCACCAATGTGTCTTCGTCACGAAGGTTATATCAGATGGAAAGCAGGAGCAGGTCCCGTGACTACATGACTCAGGACACACTAACCAGAGTGGAGTCCCATTGTGTCTTTCTTGGAATGCTGAACCAAAAGTGGTGTTCCCATGAAACGTGCACACATATACATGCACATATGCACGCATGCATACACTCAGACATGTACACGCACACATGTGCACATATGTACACACGCATACACTCAGACATGTACACACACACACATGAACATATGCAGACATGCATACACTCAGACAGGAGCAGCTTCATTATCACCTTCTTCTTCTCCCTGTCTCTCGTGCTATTTTGGAAAAGGGTTTATAGGCTCTCAGGCTGTGAAACTGGTTCCACATCAAATGTGATTGTCCAGGATTCAGGAAGCAGACTGCTGAGTCTGCTCCCTGCAATGTTTGTTACATTTTATACAGTGGCCCTTCTGGAATATTACTTCTTAGGTTGGGAGAAACAGGAGAAGGAGAGAGATAGGGAGAGCCCCTAAAAACAAAAAGGGCAATGTTGGAGGAAATAAGAGATGCAGAATGTGACCCAGGAAAAAGAGAGCCATCTTATTCAATCATATGATGAGCTCTCTTAGCTTAATGGTTATGAGATAGGCTCTGGAGTCAGAGACACCTGGATTTGAGTCCCAGCTCTACCTTCGATAATTTATTTAACTTCTCAGATCACTCAGTTTCCTCATCTATGAAATGAAGAGTGGGATGGAGAGAGTAATTCTAGTTACTTTGAGGGTTGTTGTGAGGCTTGAATAAGATAACACAAATAAAGCATTTAGCAGTCATCACACATAGTAAGTGCTCAGAATATACTGACGATAGTGGTAACACTAAAGATGCTGCTGCTGAAGATGATGATAATAAAGACTCCTGGATTGATGGCAACCACTGTTGATACTAGGTCTTCAGGCCAGTGAGACTGGGCTCAGATATTATCTCAGAAGCTGAGTTTTAACTAAAAGTAGAATAGGTATTGACAGACAGTGAATATATTGTCTTGATCATAGCTATCAAGAACCAACAAGGAAGAAGGGTAAGAGTAAAGAAGTAGGGAGATGGTAATAAAGAAGAAGATAGAATGGAAGGAAGGAGAACACCAAAGTTCAATGCAGAGCTGCTTAAATCCCAGGGCTGGAATCTTTGAGTACAAAAAAGAAAGTGTGTTCCATCCAGGTAGCTAAGGAGTAGGTGAACCCCAAGAAGCCCAGGGTGGCCACAGAATGAGGGTTGATCTAGGTTCCAAAGCAGAAGAGCACCCCAGGAGCCCAGGTGTGGTGAAAAGAATAGGAAACAAGTTTTAAAAGAGATTAAAAAGTCACATCACCTTTAGTAGAAGAGTCAACCTGAATACACCTCAGTTTAGACTGAGAAACTTTGTCTAGCAGCCAATCCAGCCCAGAAGGAAAAGGTTGATTCTAAAGAAGACAGACAAGCAACTCCCACAGGAGCACTTCAGAAGAGAATAAGAGGAAGGCAAACCTCATTTTTCATTTCCATTTCAAAAGAGAAGAGAACTTTTAAAGATATCCTGAGTAGTAGAATATGGGTGAATTTCTTGTCTTCTTTTTATATTTTCATGGAATAAATAAATATTAGGAGGGGGGAAAAAGCTTTTCAGAATCTCCCTAACTTTCCATCATTTGTTAGAAGTTTATTTTTGTTTTTAATACCTTTGTGACTAAAAGTCAATCCCTTAAAAGTAACAAAAACATGACAACAGGGGAAGTGAGAAATGTGTGTTCTCTGCTTTGTGGTCAAACCTAATGAGAATAATTCCCAACAGAGGAGACAAGAATCATTGAGGACCACAAGGAAGAAGGATAAGCAAGTCAAATTCTTGAATGGAAATAGCCTGGGTTTAACCAGCAAGAGACAAATGCCATGATATTTATTTGGGTAAATGGGGAGACAGGGCTGGGCTCTTGGGATCTATAGACTCCAAAGTAGAAAGGCCTCCCCTCCAACCCACTTTCCCCTTTCCTTTGCCTTCCCCCAAATATTTTTATAAGGTATATCATTCTCTGTAGGATTTATTTCTGGGGAGCAAAGAAGGTAGGTAACTAATCCAAGCACCCTCCTACTTTGCAACATTAAGTTTGACAGAGATCACAGCACCAACCCACTGTCTTTTTCAGAGTTGTCACTTGAAAGGAATAGTGCAATCCCATTCCCTAAGGACCAAGAAAATCCTGCCTCCTCCCATGGGAATGTTTTTCAAAACCTACAGATTTGATATAATTTTCCTGGTGAACTGTTGCAATAGTATTATGGTATTAAGAATATAATTTGCACTTTCCCACTTCCGCGAGACTGCCCTGCAGGGCTGATTTGTGGGCTCCGGTCACTGCATCTTGTATTCTGAGGCTCACGCCGGGTAACAGAAGTAAATGTTTAGTGAGGAAACCTGCACTGAGGGCGCCATGGCCCGAGGTATTCTGACCCTCACACTAAACAGAAAACTTCAGGAAGACATGGAGAACAGAAAATAGCTGCTCAATAAGCATTTTTTGAAGCTTAGAAAGAATATCATGAAGACACCACTGAGTGAAATGATGGTGTTTGATTTCACAGAGTAAATTGTCTTTGAGAAGAAACTTGCAGGTATCCAAAAATGAATGAGATAGAACAGGCGGAAGCTCAGCTCTCTGAATTAGCACTGCTGGCCAGTATGTTCTCTGGTGAGAATGAATTCATAGTGAATTTTTTTTTGGGGGGGGTGCATGGGTCAGGAATTGAACCCAGGTCTCCTGTATGGCAGGCAAGAATTCTACCACTGAACTACCCGTGCATGCCCTACCCCAATGAATTTAGCAGAACTGAAAGACTGTGTTGAAAAAAGGACTATGGAGGGACAATCTTCAAAAGTTTATTTTACCATCAGTATGAACCTAGATGTATCTGAGGAAGCAATGGTGATGTTTTCTCTGGCCTTTAAATACCCTGCCATTCTGCCTGAAATTACTGTCAGATCAGTATTACTAAATAGATCCCAGCAGACTCAACTGAACACAGATCTGATCGCATACCTACAAGAGAGTTGGTGCAGAGATGTCTGTATACTGAATGCCCCGAATGGACCGGAGACCATGCCTCATGGTCTATACCAGCAGAGATGCCACATCAACCACCAGCTCCACAGGAAACCCACCCCAGTCAGTAGATGTTATTCTCACAAGACTCTGGATTTATAGCCATCATATCTGTAATAAATGCAAAAGAAAGAATATTCTAGAGTGTGCAAAGGCGCTTTCTCTGGCTGGGTTTAGCATGCCTGGGAAACCTGATGTTGTTTATATGGAAGGACCACCACAGAGTGCCTGTGAAGAATTTTGGTCAAGACTCAGAAAGTGAAACTGGAAGAGAATTTTAATACACCATCGAGAAGATATTCCTTTTGATGGTACAAATGACGAAATGGAAAAACAAAGAAAATTTTCAATTTTTTAAGAAAAAGTGTCTAATGTTAATGGAGCCAGAGGAAACCCCATGGACTTTGGTCGCTGTATCAGTTTTTAAGTGCCAGAGGATGTGGGAATGTTTTCCAGATGTTCTTTGGTGTGGAAGGACAATGACTGAGCAAAGGAATAGTTCAAAGTATTTTGTCACCATTGGCCTTTTTGATTTTTCCCACTCTTGAAAGATTAAGTCATTTTATTTCAGTCCCATTCTAGAAAGTTAGGAAGGATGAAAGGAAAAAGAAGTTGTATAGCTGGAATGCATCTTTTAAGACTATGTCAAACAGGGCGGGCCACAGTGGCTCAGCAGGCAAGAATTCTCGCCTGCCATGCCGGAGGACCCGGGTTCGATTCCTGGTGCCTGCCCGTGTAAAAAAAAAAATTAAAAAATAAAAAAAAAAGAATATGCAAAACAGCTGATAAGAAAGCATAACAATCATGATTGAAAATAGAACTGAGTTTCAAATTATAAAATCCTAAAAGTGTTGATAGAAATTTCTTGACATATAAACTACCCATTTTGAAAGAGAAACTAATTGTATCCTAAACCTATCTCCCTTACCTGCCTCCACTAAACACCTGGAAAAGTTAAATGTTCACTCCTCCAGCCTCTGTCCCAGCTGGGAGTAGCCTCAGGACACAGCCTTGGCTTGGGGACTTCTGGAAAAACTTCCTTTACTGGTTAAAGTGATAGATGCAGTTAGGCCACCTGTTGCCCTCTTCCTGCCACAAATACCAACTTGATGGCTGCAGCTGCAGTAGTTCTTTCAACTTTGAGGGATCATAGGGCCAAGAAAGCCACGGAGATGCCAGTCCCCACAATATGGAGCTACTGATCCAATGGTAAGCCCTGCCTACTTCTAGTCTTCTTATAATGAAATAAAGCAAAAGCAGTTTTTTAAAAAAATTTCTGTGCCTGATACTAACAGTTAAAAGGTAGTTTGCCAAATAGATTTTTTTCAAAGCTTTAGTTTCACACCTACCTCAGTTGTTTTATGTACATATATGTGTATTCTTTTTAAACAGTTTGCAGTTTGTCCCTGTGGTAGTTAGATTCAGTTGTCAACTTGGCCAGGTGAACGTGCCTAATTCTGTTGCTGTGGACATGAGCCAATGCTATGTGAACCTCATCTGTTGCTGATTACATCTGCAGTCGGCTAGGAGGCGTGCCTGCTGCAATGAATGATGCTTGACTTAATTGGCTGGTGCTTAAATGAGAGACTCAACGTTGCACAGCCCAAGCAGCTCAGCATATCTCATCTCAGCACTCGCAGCTCAGCCCAGTCCAGCCCAGGCCTTTGGAGATGCAGAAAGGAATCACCACCGGGAAAGTTGTTGGAACCCAGAGGCCTGGAGAGAAGGCCAGCAGAGAGTACCCTGATCTTCCCACATAAGAAAGAACCTCAAATGAAAGTTAGCTGCCTTTCCTCTGAAGAACTAACAAAATAAATTCCCTTTTATTAAAAGCCAATCTGTCTCTGGTGTGTTGCATTCCAGCAGCTAGCAAACTAGAACAGTCCCTTTTTTTTGGTATGCTGTTTGGTGGGTGTCACATTTCATTCTTTTTCCATTTGAGCATCCTATTATTGCAGCACCATTTGTTGAATTTTTTTTTTGGGGGGGGTGCATGGGTCAGGAATTGAACCCAGGTCTCCTGTATGGCAGGCAAGAATTCTACCACTGAACTACCCATGCATGCCCTACCCCAATTTTTGCACACTCAAGTTCTGCCCGGGCTCCTGGGCTTGCCTCACAGGAGGCAGAAGCAAGGGTACAACTCAAAACTTTTTAACAAGCCTCAATAATTCAGCAAATTGGTAATTTAGAGAATTAGTTCTTGACAAATTCTTTTGTCAAGAAAGAAAATAGCTTTCTACAAATTTATTTTCAGCAAATTGACGTAGAACCAGATAAACACACTACCTGGTTTTTGGGGCCTTCCATCGATAAATTCAAAAAGTGTTTATTAAATATTCACTAATTGCTGTCAAAAAAAAAAGAATTAAATTTGCTTTCTTTCTTAGATCCCAAGAGATGATCCTAAGACATTTAAACCTTGGTCTATCCAGATAGCCTAACACTCTTGTCATTTTCTAAAAGGTAAGTTCAATAAATTAAAACATGATTGCTTAAAAAGAAAAAGAAATCAGCTAGTTGGGTAGTTTTCAAATTGTTTTCTATGGAGTTGTTTTATAGAGTTGCACAAATGTTTAAATCAAATTTCTTTTTTTTTTTTTTTAACATGGGCAGGCACCGGAATCGAACCCAGGTCCTCTGGCATGGCAGGCGAGCATTCTTGCCTGCTGAGCCATCATGGCCTGCCCTCAAATTTCATTTTTAAATCGATATGCCTTATCCAACATTTTAACCCTGTGACACTAAATATGCAGGCTTGGGATGCTGATAAAGGAAGGTCAGTTCTAGCCAACACAGCTGTTTCTCTTTTTTATTTTTATTTTGTTTTTATTTTAATAAAATAATGCTGTGGATTAAGATATTTTAAAGATCTTACTCCCTGATTCTTTGAAGAATCATTAACAACTTGAATGCAAAACACCAAATTGAAATCTATTGATTTTTATTAAAAAATCTATGATTATTTAGAGTTAACTAGTGCTATTTGGAAGGCTTATCTACTTATGTTTATTGAGTTCAACTGCTACAATTTAGTACTGCTGCTTAACAAAAGGCAGGGCACTGAATTCTTTGGAAAGTGGCGATAGAAACTCCCTGTGAAGCATATGTTGATAAAAAGGAACACATTTTCATTGTTAGAAAATTAAACTTTTACTGCTCTGCCTACTTAATGGGCAACAACAGAAAATCTTAGAAAGCAGTCTGGAAGAGAGAGACTATATCATAAATTCAGAGAAAAAATACAAAGTGTTTTCACTAAAATCTAATTTTCCTATTAATTATTTAAAGCAATCTTCAAATATTAACTTTTACATAAATATATGTTAAATTCCATTGTGCTTTGTCATGTAAGAACAAGCTGTATTGATAGTTGTGCTAAATCAGACTCAATAAATGAGAATGTATTTTTCCTTTACGACAATAACAGAACACAGTCAAAACAGGCACCACTTAAAAATACTTCATAAATTATTGTAAAATAGTTATTTTCAGAAATGGAGGGCAAAATTACCAGAACTCTAATTATTCTCTCACTCTACTCTTTCTCTCATTTGAAGTGTTACAGTTAAACGCGGACATGATGGCAAACCCACTCTAGTTCCTATATGAAACTATACATATAAAGTGAAAAGCAGTGACTGAACCTCAGTCCTCGATGAAGGACAGCTAAACACACACACACACACACACACACACACAGATGTGCTTAAAACCATTTTTAACAAATTGGAGACCACCAATGAATGAACTGGATTGTCAAGTTTTTGTACAAACTTTAAAATAAAGACATTACAAGACAAGATACAAAACAAAACAACTCATCATTTTTATTTCTAGTATTTATCACATCATTTTTTATTTCTAGTATTTCTCTGAGTGAGAATTTTCTCCCTGCCATACAACCAACCAAAACAAAGTGTACCATAAATGGCACTCATTAGCTGTCTATAATTGTCATCTTTGACCTGCAATTTCAAATTTTTATATTCTTCAAAAGTCTAATTATTTCATATATTTGCTTTATAAGCAAGTGTTAATCATTGACCTCATAAATTCATATCACACTAAAATCAAATACATGTATGTATATATACATGCTCCCCATAACATTTTAACCTTCTGCTAAAAATGTTCAAAAACCTCTGATCTCATTCAGCTTTTTATTTTATAAATGAACACACAGAGGCTAAGAATAAGTAACTACACAAATATATCTATTCACTGTAGAGCATACCAACCTAAATTTTCAACTATTCCTTGTTCCCACACACACAGAAGTTGAGGGATTTGCACACTTGGTTTTATAATTACTCTCTTTTCTGTTTCTTTGTTTGTTTTTTAGGCATTTCAGTTTTTCACAAGTAAAAGATGTCTTGCTAATCCTCACCGGACTCCAAATCATATTCTTGTACTGTTGTGGGGGAAAAAATGACACAACTTTTAGAAATGTTTTTGGAGTATGATTACGTTAACAAGATGAATCATTATTTACAAATTATTTACATAGACTTTCCAGCCTAGATATCACCAGAAATGCACGTGTAATGTAGATTCATTCTGGGGAGATCGCATCGACATTGTTGAAAAAGAAATGTTTCCTTTCTGTGTCCTCCCAATCTAACAGGACTCTTAATATAGGTCACAATCCTAGAATGAAAGACACGATTCAGTAGATAAATCTATAATTATTTTTCCTGTAATGTATTTGATTCACAAGCAGCCACAAAGCAGCAACACCACAAGAATTCTGTAAGTTTGTTTTGTGTGGTTTAGTTTTGTTTTGTTTTTACGTGGATTGGCTATGGGTCTGCATGTGTGTGCTGACAGCAAAAGAAGAGGTATTTTCCTCACGAAGATGTGCTGTTCAACTGGCTAACACTCTTTCTGGAATTTGAAAACAAAGCAATTTTAAAACATTTCAATGTATTATCAAAAACCCTTTGTTGTTTTTTGTTTTGTTTTGTCTTGTTTTTGTTTTTGTTTTTATTTTTTTTATTTGTCATGTTTATGACCAACATCTGATCTGGTATCAGAATGTCAGAAATACTTCATAGTTCAGCTTCCTGTATATCGAAAATGATAACACAGAATACTTAAAGAATTATAAATTGTAATCATCTCTATGTTGGGGTTTAAAACTTGTAGGATCCACTGAATTCCGCTCATTTGAGTTTTAGGAGGCTTCAAAGGAGGGGAAACAGTAAATGAATTAGGCCAGAAAGTCAGAAAGTCAAGGAATAAACTGATACCCTCTGAGCCAGAATGCATGTGATCAAGCCCAGCAAACCATCCTCTGTCATGACTCCTGAAGTGGAGGAGGAGAAGGAGGAAGGCAAGGCCAGGTGAGAGCATTTGGCGACTGGGGAGAGAAGGTACACGACTAGGCGTGCAGGAGAGGCTGACCGTCACTCACTGCCACACACATTTGCTCGCAGGGTCAGGGGCACAACTGTCCACAGGCTCATCGGCTGGCTCTGGAGCCTCTGCTAAGCCACAGGAGCACAAGGGAGGAAGCCAAGCAGGAGCAGAGGCTCACAGACAGGACAAAAATTACACAAGACCCATGAGCAGAAGAGCTGGGGAACTCAGTGGGAGTGACCAGGGTGAAATGAATTTAAAGTCATAAAAAAAAAAAAGTGTGCTCGTTTGAAAATAAAATCCTTAACTCTTTAATCTAATGTGAACTTGCAAAATTTGCTTTATCATTTATATTATTTTAAATGGTGGTAAATATAATTTGTGGTTTTTTATTTTAATTTGGCTCTTAGGGCTGAGGATGATTCCTGGGCATTTATTTTCCATTTGTCACAAATGAAAACTATGAAGCACTAAAAATAGAGAAGCC
Source organism: Myrmecophaga tridactyla (assembly GCA_004026745.1). Classification (NCBI taxonomy): domain Eukaryota; kingdom Metazoa; phylum Chordata; class Mammalia; order Pilosa; family Myrmecophagidae; genus Myrmecophaga; species Myrmecophaga tridactyla. The sequence continues at coordinate 10,428 of PVIY010003970.1, read as the reverse complement.
TGAATAGAAACAATTCATGTGAGTTGATACACTTAAATCTGGTTGGCATGGATATCATTAAAATGCTTTTTTTTAAAGGCACATTGGGAGAAAATGTAGAGAAACATCTTCAAGGCCTAGTGATAGGAGGTAGCTTCCTAAACTTTACAACCAAAGCACAAGCAACAAATGAAAAAATAGATAAATGGGAACTCCTAAAGCTCAAATGTTTTTGTGCCTCAAAAGACTTGGCCAAAAAGTTGAAGAGGCAGCCAATTCAATGGGAGAAAATATTTGGAAATCACACTTCGGAAAAAGGTTTGATATCCTGTATACCTAAAGAAATCATATAACTCAACAACAGAAGAACAAACCACCCAATTATAAAGTGGGCTAAAGATATGAATAGGCATTTTTCTGAAGAGCAAATACAGATGGTTCAAAAGCACATGAAGCTATACGGGAAATGCAGATCAAGACTACAATGAGATACCACTTAACGCCTATAAGAATGGCTGCTATTAAGCAAACAGGAAACTACAAATGTTGTAGAGGATGTGGAGAAATTGGGACACTTATGCATTGCTGGTTGAAATGTACAGCTGCTATGGAAGCCAGTCTGGCAGTTCCTCAGAAAACTAAATATAGAGTTGCCCTATGACCCGGCAATACCACTACTCAGTATATACCCAGAACTCCTGAAAGCAATGACACAAACAGAGATTTGCACACCAATATTCATAGCAGCCTTATTCACAATCGCCAAAAGCTGGAGACAATCCAAGTGCTCATGAGCAGACAAGTGGATTAACAAAATGTGGTATATACATACGATGGAATATTATGCAGGCGTAAGATGAAATGATGTCCTGAAGTCCATGACAAGATGGATGAGCCTTGAGGATGTCATGCTGAGTGAAATAAGCCAGACACAAAAGGATAGATACTCTATGATTCCACTTTTGGGACCATGGTAAATCAGAGGCTTATAATATAGAATATAGGGGACATAGAGATACTCAGAAGCTTGAGATAAGTGATCAATTAGCTAATGAGGTTAAATTTAATTGTAAGGGAACAGATAGAAGTGAAGGCGGTACACTAGTTGGTCTATAAGTAATATTATCATATTGAAGGTGAACATGATTGACTCGTGTCCCACTGATAAACCCTACAAATACAAATAAGTTCTTGCATGAAGTACTGCAAAGGTATGAATCTTGTACAAAGAGTGTATAATTTTGGTGTGTAGGGGGGAAATTGCTATTGCATGCTATGGGCTATGTTTAACAGGAAAACATCCAAATCCACAGTACCGTAGCAATACCAGAGGTACATAATGGGGGGAGGGACAAGAGTTAAGGGGGACGTTCGGATTTTCAATTTGGTAGGGTGTGTTTATTGGTTATCTTTCTCTTGGGAACAATTAAATTATCTAAAATTGAGAATGTTAATAAACTGTGGACTTTGGACATTATACGTAAGGTTCAGTAGATGGAGGTGGTTGAAAGATGCACTGACTGAGTAGATTGGTGAACGATGGTGTATACATATGATTGAACATTGTGCTACAAAAAGGAATGAAGTTGTGAGGCAACCAGCAATATAATGAACCTGTTGGACATTTCGTGAAGCAAAATAAGCCAGAAACAAAAGAGCAAATATTGTATGATCTCATTTAGAAAATACTTATAAGAAAACTGTGACCTAGGTTGTAAGTTCTTATAGCAGTCACATTTAGTCTGGAGCGGTAATTGTTATTTCTGGATTTTGAGAGGCTGTTTTATATATGGATAACCTGGTGTTTATAGATAAGAATGAAGCCGACCAAGGCAGGATTAAAGTAATTCAGAATACAGGAGTAAGAAAGACATTGTCTGTATTTTAGAACTTCACCTACTCTTTGAGACCAAAGAAAGAGAGTTTTATTTTGTCTAGATCCTAAATTTCCCGTCACATATACTCTAACTCAACCTGTCTGGATAGATCATTTAAACAATCCAAATACAGGGAGCCCAGAATAAGAATGAGAGCCTTTAATCCTGTATAGCTTAATGTAATGCCTGGATACATCCCAGAATATATTAAGCAGATAACCAGAAAGTATTGGCAAAGTCCCTTGAGGGATGGGAGAAAAAATATGGAACTATTAAACTTTACCACCGGGGAAACCCCAGATACTCCGTCAAGCATTAGGGACATACAATCAATAGGCCAAGCCTTTGAACATTAAAGGTAGCAGGCTATAACACTGTCCAACATGACTATCTCTAACACTAATGTTCATAAGATTATGTAAGATGTTTAAAATAAGCAGTTGCAGAGGTGGGCCAAGATGGCGGCTTAGCAATGTGCGTGTTTTAGTTCATCCTCCAGAGCAACTACTAAATAACCAGAAACAGTACAGAACAGCTCCTGGGGCCACATCAGTGACCAGACACACAGTGTACCCCAATCTGGACCAGCTGGACTGGCTGCGAGCCTCCCCAGAACCGTGAGTTCCCCAAGTTGCGGCGGCTGGCGTCCCTCCTCCACAGACTGCTTCCCAGAGGGGAAAGGAAAGAGACTTTATCAGCAGCAGTGGCTGAGCCCAACCAAATGCCAATTGTGGCATTAATTAACAAATTGTGACTACTAAAAATAGGCCCCCAGCTCAGGTGAACCTGTTCAAAGCGGAGGTTGCTCATTGGGCTGACGGAAAAAGGAAAAAAGAAAAGAAACAGAGGTTTTTGTGGCTGTGTTTCTACAAAGGCTTGACTGCCTTTGGATACAGCGGCAGGGCTTCTCAGGCTGCAACTGCCCCAGGCATAGGCAGAAAGAAGCTTGTTTGAGGGCCTGTCTGGAGACTGTGCCTTCCCCAGGGGAGGGGTGAAGCCCAACTCAGGTGGAATCCCTCCCTCAAGGAATTCAGACACCAGAACTTGGTAATTTGAAGCCATTAAAACCAGCCTACAACCTCTCCTTTGTCTCCACCATGCCCCCAGCAGGGAGAGTCTGCCAAAGTTAAAGGTACTGCATCATCTTATATTGGTGGGACCTGCAGGCAGACAAGCGCCACATACTGGGCAGGATAAGAAAAACAGAGTCCAGAGACTTCACAGGAAAGTCTTTCAACCTGCTGGGTCTCACCCTCAGGGAAAACCAATGCAGGTGACTCTTTCCCCCTGATAGGAGGCCAGTTTGGTCTGGGAAAATCCAGCTGGGGTCTATAATACCTTTGTAGACCCTCCTAAGGGTAGGGGGAAAAAAGGCACCATACAAGCAGGGCAAGAAACAAGAAAACAAGAACTGAAAAATTCTCCCCTGTTAAACAAAACCTAACCTAGAGGTCCAGAAAAAGCTGAACAGAATATCAAAGAACAGATAGACAACAAATTCATCCAGCAAGAAAACCCTAAGTAAAAGAAGTAAAAGCAATCTCCAGAATAAACTAGTTAGGGTAATTAAATGTCTATCTAGACGCCAGCAAAAAATAACAAATCACACCAGGAAAATTGAAGATATGGTCCAATCAAAGGAAAAAACCAACAATTCAAATAAGATACAGGAGCTGAAACAATTAATTCAGAATATATGAACAGACATGGAAAACTTCATCAAAAACCAAATCAATGAGTTGAGGGAGGATATAAAGAAGGTAAGGAAAGAACAAAAAGAAGAAATCAAAAGTCTGAAAAAACAAATCACAGAACTTATGGGAATGAAAGGCACAGTAGAAGAGATGAAAAAAACAGTAGAAACCTACAATGGTAGATTTCGAGAGGCAGAAGATAGGATTAGTGAACTGGGGGAAGAACATCTGAAATCCAACAAGAAACAGAAACTATAGGGGAAAAAATGGAAAAATATGAGCAGGGACTCAGGAAATTGAAGGACAATATGAAGCACACGAATATATGTGTTGTGGGTGTCCCAGAAGGAGAAGAAAAGGGAAAAGGAGGAAAAAAACTAATAGAGGAAATTATCACTGAAAATTTCCTAACTCTTATGAAAGACTTAAAATTACAGACCCAAGAAGTGCAGCATACCCCAAAGAGAATAGATCCAAATAGATGTACTCCAAGACACTTACTAATCAGAATGTCAGATGTCAAAAAAAAAAAGAGAAAATCTTGAAAGCAGAAAGAGAAAAGCAGTCTATCACATACAAGGGAAGCCCAAGAAGACTATGCATAGATTTCTCAGCAGAAACCACCGAGGCGAGAGGACAGTGGGATGACATATTTAAATTACTAAAAGAGAAAAACTGCCAACCAAGAATTCTATATCCAGCAAAATTGTCCTTCAAAAATGAGGGAGAAATTAAAACATTTTCAGACAAAAAAATCACTGACAGAGACCAGCTCTGCAAGAAATACTAAAGGGAGCACAAGAGACATATATGAAAAGACTAAAGAGAGAGGTGTGGAGAAGAGTGTAGAAAGGAAGACTATGAGTAAAGGTAAAAAGAAGGAAAATTAGATATGACATATAAAATCCAAAAGGCAAAATGGTAGAAGAAAGTACTACCTGTACAGTAATCAACACTAAATGTTAATGGATTAAACTCCCCAATCAAAAGACATAGACTGGCAGAATGGATTAAAAAATGGGACCCATCTATTTGCTGTCTACAGGAAACACATCTTAGACCCAAAGATAAACATAGGTTGAAAGTGAAAGGTTGGGAAAAGATATTTCATGCAAATAACAATCAGAAAAGAGCATGAGTAGCTATACTAATATCCAATAAATTAGACTTCAAATGTAAAACAGTTAAAAGAGACAAAGAAGGATACTATATACTAATAAAAGGAACAATTCAGCACAAAGACATAACAATCATAAATATTTATGCACCGAATCAGAATGCTCCAAAATACACGTGGCAAACACTGAAAAGAGAAATAGACACATCTACCATAATAGTTGGAGACTTTAATTCCCCACTCTCATTATGAATGGACAGAACATCTAGACAGGAGATCAATAAAGAAACAGAGAATTTGAATAATACAATAAATGAGCTAGACTTAACAGACATTTATAGAACATTACACTCCACAACAGCAGGATACACCTTTTTCCCAAGTGCTCATGGATCATTATCAAAGATAGACCATATGCTGGGTCATAAAATAAGCAGTTGCTTCATTTTATAGCCATACTTTATACAAAATAAAGAAAAGAAAAAGTTCTTAAAGGCTTTCCATTCCTGAAAATCACAGAAAGAGTCAAGCTTCTTTTCATGATACACAGAGAAGCAATGCGAGGCACTTTCAGAGCCAGTAGAGAGTGGTGGAGCACAGATATACGATCAGTACTTGCCTGGCTTGGGTGAGGGCTCCAGGAACTGAGGAGGAGAGGAATTCTATCCCACCCTGCCTGTGTCTCCTCATGTTCCCATCCTGCCTGGGCAGTCCACCCATTGTCTTTTTCTTTTCCCTTCTAAGCAGACACCTGGGGTAAGTGAGGGTAGTCTAAAAAAAAGCATCTACATTTTTTTCACTTACTATATGGTACAGATCTGATATAATCTTTGATAGGAAAAATCTGCACTTGACCTGCTGAATTAGTGGCTAATCAAACTAAAGAAAGATTAAAACAAGTCAAATTCACACTTCAGCTTCAACTTTATGATAGTCATCCCCTCACTTTGCTAACATAAATATTTAAATCAAATAAAATACATCAGAAAAAGACTACAAACCAGTCCAGAAGATATCCTTAAAAATGGTGGTATTTTCTTACAGACCAGCCTATCTTCTCTTAACTCTTCCATCTCTTTCCAAGTATTACTATTTTCTACCTGATTAGTGTTGTGTCTATAGAAGGGAAATAAAGCTAGTGCTGATACACAAAGAAATACCACTACATACAGGGCCAAATTAAATGAAAATTCTCTATTGGTGCTACAGAGACTCTTCTCACCTTTCAGAAATAAGTCCCTTTAGCTATAGGACACAGAAGAAACAGGCAGGCCCAGTGATCTAAAAGTCAGAAGAGAACCAAAGTAGACAACAGGCATTCACCAAGCACTCAGGCGACATGGCATGCCTGGCCCAGGTGCAAGGCCACATATTCCAACATATCATGTCAAGGAATCCTCACAATGGCCCTAAAGAAGTGGAAAGTGAGAAAGGACAACTGATTCCCTAATGCCACAGAGCTAGAAAATATTAAAGCCTCAACTGAAGCACAATTGCACCCATTCAATAAAGGTCTGACTCCTTCAAACTCTCGGCTTGGTGGGTGCAAACCAATGAAGAGTCAATTGGTGGAGTCCCAGGAAAATCTGCTGTTGAAGGCTTCTTCTACTCCCTACCCCAATTAAATTCCATTTGCTCCCCAGAATGTCCCCTGAATTAATTGAAGCCTATGGCCCTTAAATATAAAACTAACTTGATTAGAAACAGCAGTTTGAATTTAGGTACCAATGCTGTGACTGAAATATACTAGGGTAACTAACTTTTTGCTTTTCTTTTTCCTTCGGGAATAGCTGGGTTGTTATTAAAATAAACTGAGAAGTTGCAGTGGCCAAATGTCAGGGGCAGTTTAAGGCAATGGGACAAGCACCTGGGTCCTGCCCGTTCTGTTACAGCTGTCGGCACTACTGAATGAGGTGCTATTCCCCCTCTCTCTGCCTAGACAATTTCATGGTCCCCCTTCCCCACTGTCAGCAGCATCTCAATGCCTGGAAGAGTGAGAAACTATCACCCCTTACTCTCATTTTTGGTGCTATGCATCACTCCCATTTCTTTCCCGCTGAATCTTAGGAGCACAGGAGGCATTTGTACTTTTGCCTTCTGAGCCTTGGTTCTCTAGGTGGGTTTTCTCTCATGTAAATGAAAACTTCATTTACATGAGAGAAAACTGCTCCCAGTTCCACCCTTTGCCCTGGAACAGTGAACATTAATACATAATCTGTTTCATATTAAATGGGTAGACAAATAGCAATTGTTTTCCAATTCATATTATCATATGAATTAAAAAAAAAAAAAGGCAGAAATACTGGGAGGCACCCAGGGGTGTGGACCTACCTGGCAACGTGGGACAGAAATCCTAGAATGAGCTGAGACTCAGCATCAAGAATTGGTGGAGTGAAGAAAACCTTCTCGACCAAAAGGGGGAAGAGTGAAATCAGACAAAGTGTCAATGGCTGAGAGATTCCAAACAGTCGAGAGGTTATCCTGGAGGTTATTCTTACACATTAACTAGATATCACCTTGTTGTTCAAGATGTTATGCAGAGGCTGGAGGGAACTGCCTGAAAATGCAGAGCTGTGTTCCAGTAGCCATGTTTCTTGATGATGATTGTATAATGATATAACTTTCACAATCTGACTGTGTGATTGTGAAAACCTTGTATCTGATGCTCCTTTTATCTACTGTGTCAACAGATGAGTAGAACATATGAAATAAAAATAAATAATAGGGGGAACAAATGTTAAAATAAATTTAGTTTGAAATGCTAGTGATCAATGAAGGGAGGGGTAAGGGATGTGGTATGTATAATTTCTTTTTTCTGTTATTGTTTTATTTCTTTTTCTGTTGTCTTTTTATTTCTTTTTCTGAATTGATGTAAATGTTCTAAGAAATGATCATGATGATGAATATGCAACTATGTGATGATATTATGAATTACTGATCATATATGTAGAATGGAATGACCATATGTTAATGTTTGTGTTTCTTGTCATATTTTTTTTAATTTAAAAATAAACAAAAAATTAAAAAAAAAAAAAAGAAATACTGGGAGACAAAGGCTTTTTTTGTTTTGTTTAGTTTTGTTTCAGTCTTCTTAAACAAACTTGGAGCAGTCAATATTAAGATATCACTGAGTTAACAAATCATAATACCCCGTTATACACTATTGTGTAATGTTCTCTAAAACTACAGCCTTCTACACCAGTCAGGTTCTAAAAACGAAACTCCTTTTTTAAGACAACTATTTCTATTCCAGAAAGATCTGAGAAATCCTCCAGGACAGTTTTAATAGTAGATTTTAATAGTAGTAAGAAATGTATTGTATGTAAGAAAAGCTTACACTTTTTCTCAATCAGATAAACTGGCATTAAATTTACTTGATAATAGTTCATGGCCTTCTTTTGGAAGAATAATAATCATAGATTATGTTACAGTGAGCTTACTTTGAAAGTAAGGCAGCTACTTACTCTCAAAATTCCTGTGAGGAATTATAAAATGCATGTGAAAATATTTTGTGAACAGTAATGTGCTCTATAATGTTAAGATCTACTACTACCCTTCCAGGATAATATTATTAATAATAATAATAATACAGCAGTGATGAAATTCTATTTAGTTTCATTACAGTCTCACTTTAGGTAAATAACTTTCCATTACACAGAAGCCTCAAAAGGTGAAATTTGGGTTTAAAAAAAAACATCAAAGATGACTACCTAAATACAAAGCAACAGTCAATATTCACTTGAAATAATTTTCTAACATAAAGATGTTCAGATCTGAAGTCACCCATAAGATTTCCCATTCTTTAGTTGCATTTTAATATACTAAGAGATAGGAATTAATTAGAAATAAACAGTCCTTTCCAAACAATCCTATAGTTAATTATTATACTTTATGCCATCAAGCAGTTAACCTTGGTTCTTTTGAGGTTTTTAGTGGGGATTTTTTTAGTGAATAACTTGAATGTTATATAATTTCACCCAAAATATTACCTACTTGGCAAGTCACTTAACTGTTTTCCGAATAAACACCTTACAAAAGTAAAAAGTTTTCACTTTAACCTGTCATTATTCCTATGTGGAAAGAAAAGAGTGAGGTGGGGAGAGATACCGAGACAGAATAATCCCAATTTTTTCTCCTATTCAAACACCTAAATATAGGGTATGTCTGTATAGAAGGAGGGAAATAAACCTCTTAAAAGAATTACTTATTTACCAACTTTTCATTCAGGTAATTAAGCAATGCTTGTTTTTTACTTTTCATTACCTTGATTATTAAAAAAATATTAATAATTAAGGGCAATGATGGCTCTGTGGCAAAGTAGTTGCCTCCCGTGCCAGAGACCTGGGTTCGATTCCCAGTGCCTGCCCATGTCAAAAAAAAAAAACCTTCATTAAAAAATTATTAATAATTGTAAAAAATTCAAAATCATTCTAGGCAACAAGTAAAAGAAATGGTATATGTGAGGTACGTAGCATCCAAAATGAAATTATTTGAAAGCTCACTATCTCAAAGCTTTTAAATTGTAAAGATTTTTAGTCACCTATGAAAATACTGTCACACATGTACACACACACACATACACACAGATATAATATCGTCCTTGAGCCAGATTCATAAGGCATTCTAGAATCTTTTATAAACTCCAAACACAGGAATAGAAAAATCCTTCCCAGATCATTTTCCAAGACAAGCAATGTGCTTTTTGAAACAAGCCTTTGGCAGCCTCTTAGTTGCTGGATCAAAGACCAATTGTTACTTGCCTTTAAAAAAGAAGCACTAAGAATTAGTGAACTGGAGGATGGGACATCTGAAATTTGACAAGCAAAAGAAAATATAGGGAAAAGAATGGAAAAATATGAGCAGAGACTCAGGGAATTGAATGACAATATGAAGCGCATGAATATGCATGTTGTGGGTGTCTCAGAAGGAGAAGAAAAGGGAAAAGGAGGAGAAAAACTAATAGAGGAAATTATCACTGAAAATTTCCCAACTCTTATGAAAGACTTAAAATTACAGCTCCAAGAAGTGTAGCATACCCTAAACAGAATTGATCCAAATAGACGTACTCCAAGACACTTACTAATCAGAATGTCAGATGTCAAAAAAAAAAGAGAGAGAAAATCTTGAAAGCAGCAAGAGAAAAGCAGTCCATCACATACAAGGGAAGCCCAAGAAGACTATGCATAGATTTCGCAGCAGAAACCATAGAGGTGAGAAGACAGTAGGATGACATATTTAAATTACTAAAAGAGAAAAACTGCCAACCAAGAATTCTATATCCAGCAAAATTGTCCTTCAAAAATGAGGGAGAAATTAAAACATTTTCAGACAAAAAAATCACTGAGAGAATTTGTGACCAAGAGAATAGCTCTGCAAAAAATAGTAAAGGGAGCACTAGAGACAGATAAGAAAAGACAGGAGACAGAGGTGTGGAGAAGAGCATAGAAATGAACACTATCAGAAAATGTAAAAAGAAGGAAAATGAGATATGACATATAAAATCCAAAAGGCAAAATGGTAGAAGAAAGTACTGCCTGTACAGTAATAACACTAATTGTTAATGGATTAAACTCCCCAATCAAAAGACACAGACTGGCAGAACGGATTATAAAACAGGACCCATCTGGGGACCTCCGGGTCAAGTTAGTTCCTCCTCCAGAACAACTACTAAATAACAAGAAACAGTACAGAACAGCTCCTGGGGCCACGTAAGTGACCAGACACACAGCATATCACAGTCTGGACCAGCTGGACCGGCTGC